>WEDG01005613.1:0-113044 GCA_017591395.1 Schistocephalus solidus
TTTCTCACTCAACCTTATGGCAACTTGTTGTAGAGGTTGCGATGGCTTACGTAGCATTTTCCTTAATTTACCTAGGTTGCTTTCAAACGGAAAAGACAAGAAGGAATCTAGAGGCCAATGACACTAAACATCGTCGACAATGTGCATTATGCTGCGCACATTATATAACATCTCTTCCTTTACCGTATAAAACTTGAAATTTCTGCACAAAAAGTCTTAGTAATTGTTCAGCAAAACCAATGTTACGTACGCAAAGGTGTGGACAAGATAAATATCGAACAGCAGTGAACAATAATAAAAATATTTCCAGTGACTATTTGGTAAGTTGTCCTTCAGAATTACTACTCCAGGGTAGAGGATAAACTGTCTTAATTCTGCGCCCTTCTAGGAATCCTATTCCTGTAAGTTCCTGCCACTGCAGAGGTGGACAGCACAGGAGCGTACCCGAACCGCTAGCCTTAGACCTACGATTCCTTCCCCACATACCGATCAGCTTCTTCACTACACCTAGGTATACTTGGTGAAGTGGATCTAATGGAAAATTGGAAATGAGACCTAGCTTACTGGTTAAGAACGGTGAAACTCCAACCCTGTGTTCGCCATCCATGGGTAGGTTGAAGTCATCGTCCTTTCTATCCATATGGCCATCACCCACATATACAACGTTGTCAATAAATACCTCAACTATGTCGCACTGTTCAAATCCATGATATGCATTAACATTCTTTATTTCCTTAACAAAAGACCTAGCCGGTGCGTCAAATATAACAACTGCTACGCGCACAAATACTGACTGATCAAAGCTATCTAAACTAATACCAGTTAACTGTTACTGGTTTATTTCATCCAAAGTTTGCTACAAAGTGCTAGAACATCATTTGGCTTGCCTTTTCCACAGTTAATAGCAAATGGGAATACAGCACTTATGAAAGGATGGATAACCATTACTAAAAAAGGCCAAAATTCTAGCTTGGTCTTCCGAAAAACGGGTTACCCATCGATAGCCAAATTAACTGCAATCTCATTCTCCCCTTCGAGAATTCTTCTCTTCTCCAGGAGTCGCTTAATTTGACAACCCAATCCTCTGTAAACATATTCCCATTTTAATAGCTCTAAAGCTGGTAGATGCCCTCAGCAGTGTTCGGGGGTCTGTTGGCATGTCTGGGACAAGCGATTTAAAAATTTATAGAACAGTACGTAGGTGGCAATTGGCTATGTTTGATTCAATAGCCTATTCCCTAACCCTAACCCGAATCAACGTATGCGAGGGGATACAACTCTCTGTGCTTCTTTCTTCCTCCTCTGATGACGAATTACTACATATGTAGTAATTCAAGGGATATCCCTCGCTGTCATCTGTGGACTCACCTTTCATTGACCACAACGATGATTCATTTAAATCTACGGGCATGTCCATCCATGTTTTATCACCTGGCGATGCTGACGTGCTTTCCTCGTCAGTTTTTACCAGTTTGCGCTATAATCTATACCTATTCACTTCCTCAGTAACTTTGCGGCATATTTCCGCCACATCGCAGGCAGCAGTCCTTCTAATTGTTCTTTTACTGGGCTGAATAAACATTGTAGATCGTTAATAAACAAAATAAATCGAAATAGTAAACAGATAAGCAAGGTAAATGTGAAATAGGGTTAGACAGAAGAGCAGGCAGAATTACGGTCAACCAGTATATTGTCTCATTTTTTTCGATCGGTTGTCACTGAGGAATCATCTGAAAACAATTAGGAGTTTTAAATGGGTCAAGCAAATCAGGAGTTTTAAATGGGGCAAAATAATACCATAATTGAAACTGTTTCCTCAGCCAAGGTAAGCCAGAACAGTCTCTCGAACCTGACAGGATTCCTGGGCTGGTATTTAAGTCAATTTCAACGGAGCTAGCAAAGCCTCTTTGAACTCTCTTTGTTCTGTCAAAGAAAGATAGCCAACCTCTTATGCTTACACAATGGAGAGAACAGAATGACAGCATGCAACTTTGGATCTATTGCCTCTTATACATGGTAAAGAGTGCTATACAACAATTTTGTGAAGAAAATAGCATGGGTTTTGGAGAGGACGCTCCTGCCTCTCAAATCTGCTAATGTGTCTGGAGGTCTGGATTATGGCTTTAAAAGAGGGCTTTGAGGTTGATGTCATGTACATCAACTTCCACAAGGCTCTAACACTGTTCCCGCAAAAATAAATCCATCAAAAACTTGTATATTTAAGGCCCAGTGGTCCGATCATTACAAACTTAGTTTCGCGGTGTAACTAAATACAAAGTGGATAATTGCTGTTCTGTGTGAACAGCCATATGAACAACAGAAATGAGTAGTATGGTGGGCACATCCAATTCATAACGATTTGTCATTTTTTAAAAAAGAGTCAACAATCTTTAGAATATACGGTGAACTAGGAAAGAAACAGTGAAATAACTAGGAAAAAAAACTTGTTCTCTTAAGAATTAATAGTTAGAGTTGATGTGATTGGTACGATGCAGTGAGGTTGGTGACAATGTATGAAGGTTCGGAACTCACCTTATCGTGGTAGAGATCATATAACAGCTAGAGCTACTGTTTATAACCATCAGGAGGTGAGACAGGAGCAGCTCCTCGTAGACCGCAGGGTCGAAACAAAGAGGGGACAGTAGAGGTCACGAGATCATCAACGAGATTCGACCTTGCTGACTGCATAGTCCACCGACAAGATGGCAAAAGCATCAGAACCCGTTACGATCATCAACAGATCCCGGAGACCATCTTCGGGTTTACAAAAACGGAGGAACGTATGATGTTTTTCAACGGTTGGAAATTATGGTTGAAAAGAAGGGGACGAAAAATGGACTGCCAAGATGGACTCTGCAGAGGATAATGAAAACATATGTAGAAACCAATGTTATGTCAAGGAAACCGCCTCCAATACCAGGAGTACTCTTTTCAAAGGAAACGGAAAATAAGTATGGATAAGTAGGCTGGAACTTATTTTTATTTGAAGAATAAATACCAATGTGTTCAGAACTGTTGGCCCGTAGATAGCCAACAACAAAAGCTGGAAGGGAAATTTAAAAGGTATAGAAATTGAGTTTTCTGATTTCAGAATACTATGAGAGATAAAGTAGGGGCAAGGATGCTGGTAGGTTTCATCAAAAAGAGGAGACTAGGAGGATGATACAAGTTTGGTTAGGGCAGGCAAGAAAGTATCAGAATTACTTGGTGGGAAACCAAGACAAGAGAGAATTATGGAATAAAAATTTGTCTTAATTAGTGGGAGGCCTGAACTAGGGTGGAACGTAAATGACTGAGCGTAGTTTACGTAACGACTTTTGGCAGGATAAATAATAAGATGTTGGTGGGTACCCGGTGTGCTGCAAAAATAATTAGAATAAAGGTGTTTATAAGTGACTTGTGTTGTAAAGGTCTAACATATCTACGACAGGGCAGCGTACCATTAAATGGAATTATGCAAACATTCTTAAGAGTCGAAATCTGATCAATTTTTTGAAGCACGTTGTTCTTACGGCCTGCCTCAATTAATTTAAATGCAAAACCTGGAGGACTTTCTTGAAATGACAAAAATATTGGTTTAAATGGTTAAGACGGAGAAGCAGAGTAACCGATTACTCCCCAAAACATCCCATCCCCAACTGCCTCAAATTTATTTTCCTCATCTTTTCAGAGTAGCTTTCCCCATGACTCGGAGAAAGGACCATCGGGAATTTAAGTTACCATCTTAAAACTATTTTTTTTCGCTACCTTGAGTCCCCAATGATAATGTCTCCTTATATCACCAGTCATCCAAACGATGAAGGCAGTCGGACGTACACATTCGGTGGTACAAAGTCTAAAGTGCTGCCGTTTCGTTGGATACTAACCATCATCAGAATTCAATTTTGGGTCCTAAGATGCTGAGGCCTCAATTTCATTGACACATTTTCGTGAGATTTTTTTTCATACGCCGAAGTAATCAAGAACGAACTATCTCGACTTTTCATAATCTCATTCTGAAATGCTACTGCAGTATTACCCTCCTCTACCACCTGACCTTATTTTCCTAAGCAGTTTTTTGTCCTATCTTCTATTCAAAAATGAAGGCCTATTGAACTCTGCCTCCATTTTTAAGGAAGGAGTTCTTTTCACTGCCTATTTTTCTAGTTCACTATTATTTTCAAATCATCGCTAACTGTTGACCTAACAGGACAAGATCTGTCTTCATTATTAAGTATTTGTAAATTTTATCTGCACACATTCTCATAACTTTATTTCGTTGTAAATGTTTGTTTGGAGCCTAAACGTTAGACAGTGCCTTGCCGGTGCTTACCAAATATAAATTCTAAGAAAAATTCCAACTACTTAGGCATTTAAACCAAACATGCAAGCATTCTCGTCCAATAATGAGGCTGCTGGTCCATTAGCAGCAGTGCACCCCCCACACCGCAACCCATTCCCTCCACGGTTGTTTTCCCAATTGTCTTCTAATATGACAGGTCCGGCTGGACTTCGATCCTCACTTGACCCTCTGGAATACCTTGCAGTATCCTGCCCTCGGGTTTCTCAGACAAGCCCCAATAGCTAACAGTAGTGCTCAGTTCCTCTGTCCGTAATTTCCACCTACATATCTTACTCCCCTTTACCCACATCAGGCACATGCTATGCGACAAACGTTTTTTCCAGAACTGGGCGGGAGCACCCACTCCCTATGTTCAATGGCCTGTCAACCAATGGACGACTTAGCTTCCCTCCCTCAAAAACAACCAGCTTGCCCACTTAAACTGTTCGTTCTCAATTTGGAATTTGGAATTTATATTTGGTAAGTGTCGAGAAGGCACTGTCTAAACAAACATTAGTAACGCAATAAAATTATGACTGTGTTAGCAGATAAAATGTACAAATATTTAATAATTTAGTCAGAAATTTTCATGTTAGGGCAACAGTTAGCGATGTGTTGAAATTAATATTTAACTAGAAAAAAGGCACTTAAAACAACTCCTACCTTGAGAATGGAGGCAGAGTTCAACAGGCCTCCATTTTCAAATAGAGGGTAGGAGAAAAAAACTGCTAAGGAAAATAAGGTAAAGTCGTAGATTAGGGTAATATTGTAGTAGCATTTCAGAATAAGATAATGAAACGTCGAGATGGTTCGTTCTTGATCACTTTGGCGCATGAAACGAAATCTTGCGAAAAGGCGTCAGTGAACTTGAGGCCTCATCATTTTTGGATCCAGAATTGAATTCTAATGATGGTAAGTATCCAATGAAACCGCAGCATTTTAGACTGTGTACGTCCGAATGACTTCATCTTTTGAATGACTGGTGATATAAGGAGACATGCTGGTTCATAGGGACTGGACGTAGAGAAAAAATAGTTTCAAGAGGGCCATTCAAATTCTCGATGGTCCTTTCTCCAAGTCATGGAGAATGCTGCTCGGTAAAGATGAGAAAAATAAATTTTAATAGAATCAGTGTTTAGATAAATGTGCAGTCTTCGCTTGAATGCAGATAGACTACTTAAAGACCTAATTTCAATAGGCAAGTTATTCCAAAGAAACCTTTACCTAGAAACAAAGAATAGAGAGTGTTTACACGTGGAGGATGCAGGAGGAGGTACAATTAGTGCAAAAATCTGTAATTTGTTTTGCAAGTACTTTTTCAAAGAGTTTAGCAAGAGAGGGCGTTTTATGAACACCACGATAGTTATGAATGTCAGAGGGGAAACCAGATTTAAAAACTGGTATTATAATAGATGTTTACCAATAATTGTGGAAGAAACAAAATAAAATATCACGGCACGTGGTCGATCTACGCACCCTAGATATTTTAGCCGTGCGCTAACAACTCAGCCCCGCACCAGATCCTTGTTCAATAAAATGCTCCTGCTTTAGACACTGGTCCTTGTCCAACATCCAGGTATTGTAAAAGTAACTGAAACATGGGCAACCCCTTCCGTAGCCGACTATTAACTCTCTCTTCTAGATTATTATTATATTCGAAATGATCATCGCTACAGCCGTGGTATAGGAAGCTGTATCTATGATAAGCAAGCGCTGGTATTTCAGCCCTTAGACTACCTGCAATTCACCACAGTTTAAGAAAGATCTTGGCTTCGAATAACCTTAAATAAATAATAAATAAATAAATAAATTGTATATTTCGGGCCCAGAGGGCCCCATCATTACAGAAAAATAAACACAAGATAAGAGCTCTCTCCTAGTTGGTTGTGTCAATCACCCACCCAAGGCGAGTGAGGATCACGATCTTTGTCTCTCACAGGCCTTTCAAGTCGCATCTGACTTAAGTTTAAAGTATTGCTTGATTGCAGGTGATTTTACCCTTCCTGAAGTTTGATGGTTTCCACCTTCTTGCCATATAAAGTTCGAGGACTAACTCGAGGCCGTAGATAGCGGCATGTACAATCAGGTTGTCAACTACCCTACCCGAGGATCAAGCATACTTGATCTTATCTTCTGCAGAGGTTGCCTGCCTTTGACAGTGTCATATTAAGGCTCACATGGGAGTTACGACCAAGAAATCATTTTTTCTACACTACAATGTTAAACGGATGAAACGTTTTCCAAAAAATGTAGCCTTTTCTTTGATAACCGATCAGCCCTTTCGAAAACATATTTGATACATCTTCATTCCCACAACTGGTCTGATTTCTTTCTATGTCACGAGGTGAATACCTGTACCAGTATGCTCTAAGAAGTTTTGGATGCATTTATTTCTTGTTTTGTTCCCCGTCAGAAAATAATTAATGTTATGGGTGAGGTTTATCTCCATTTATCGTTTCGCCAGAGCTTACGTAAACTTTCTCTTCGATTCCATTCTGCCCTTGATAAGACAGTTTTGTGAGCAGGCTACGAGGCTGTCAGAAGGAAAGCGGCTAGCCAATGAGGTTAAATTTGTTCAAATCGATCGTTAAATGTCGCGAAACCTTATACATGTACAGTAAAAACCAAAAGAAAAGCATGACATCCCGTCCTTCGAGACACCCTTGGAAATCCTATAGTTGATTACAAGTTGACGGCTGATCGTTTCAACGTTTTCTTGTTCCGAACATTTATTGAAACTTCAACTGCTTCCCTTCCGACCATCCAGGGTGTGACCAGTGCCGTCCTAGAAACCAAGAATTTTACCCTCTGGGTTCTAATCGTAGCCATTCGACGTTTTCGGTGATCTCATAGTCGCCAACTAGATAGCGTCCCGGTCAGTATTATTAAGGCGGATGCTAACGATATTTTGCCGCCCCTGTTGTTTTAGATATGTAATCTATCTATGGAAAGTGAAACCTTTTCCAGTGTTAAGAAGGAATCGCACATTTAACCTATCCCAAAACACAGCCAATCTACGTCGTTTGACGATTTTTGGACAATCAAGCCAATTTCCGCAGCTTCGAAAATCTTGGAAACCTTGATCAAAGATAAGATGATGTATCGCTTTACCGAGAATAACCTACTGAGTGCAGCCCAAAATGGGTTCCTCAAAACAAGCTCTTGTGATTCCTTTCAGTTCTCTATCTTTAATCACGTTCTACAATCTAGGGACAATGATTTTGCAGTTTTTTATAGTCTATTTCGATTTCAATAAGGCTTTGATCGTGTTGACCATGCCCCCTTCTCCTAAGATTTTCCTCGTTCGGGTTATGTGGTAAACTTCTGGACGTTATATCTTCTTACATGTGCTCTCGCACAGAACATTTTAAGAACTCCAATGTTATCTCTAACCCCGCACGTGTGAGGAGCGAAATTAATCAGGTTAGTGTGCTTGGCTTGCTCTTATTTAGTCTTTTTGTCAATGATGTACCATGTTTATTCGGGATGGTTAACCCTTTATAAATGCCGACGATTTAAAAGTGTCCTATCGATACAAGCCGGCAGATTGCGACAACATGCTCAAACTATTACAAAATGACCCTGAGGCCTTTGCCCAGGGGTGCTGCACAAGGCGCCTATCCTAATCTTAGCACAAATGCACCGTTATGGCTGTTGGTAACGACCATCAGCCTCAGCTAAGCATAGATGACCACGACCTTAATGTACTTGAAGTTGTTAAGGATCTGGTCATATCATATTACAACGATCTTAATCTTTAAGAGCATTGCGCCCTGATTCTCTCCAACGCCCACAGAACTAACGAATTTATCATGCGAAATATTAGACTCCGCCTTTATAAATTTACGTGATGTCTGGCTTGAAATACTGCTCGTTTCTTTTTAGCCTTCTGCGCGTTAGTGAACGGAAGAAAATAAAATCAGTCCAAAATTTATTTGCTTAAAGAATTTTATAATCGGAATGCCGTAATCTGACGTATCAAGAACGCTGTGGGCTTATAAACATTTATCCCTTATGGGTTTTTGATTATGGAATGGACACTTTTTACTTTTTAAAATTTTTAAAAGCCGTACATTTAATCCTTTTACCACTGTGAGGGAGCTTAAGCACTCTCGGCTCAGCAGGTATCATAATGTCTTTTTTATTTCTTCCATTAGATCGCAAAGTTAAGTATCGTCAGCTTTTTGGGTAAACAAAGTAGCAATATACAATAAAATAATCTTGAATATGAAAATCACTTGAAGGTATTCTTTGTTTTACAGAAATAATACGTTTTTATTACATTTATTGCAGGAATTCTGGATGCCGACATGGCCGAATATGTCTTCCGGATCGACGATACGGACTAGAAAACCTTTCAATAGGAAGTTCTGCATCCATTTTGTCTATCGCAGGCTTCACGGTCAACAAATCGAACGTGTGATTCAAGACGTTTACAGTCTTAAAAGGGAAAATCGGAGATATTCCTGTCGAAAATTTTTCCCGGAATGGAGAGCCTACTGTCGAAATTCAGTATAAATTCGCTACAATTGCATACTAAAGCTGCGAATGGCTTTTCATGCTTACTCAACTAAATTTGACGGCACCCAAGCAGTACCAAATCAATAAACCTTTTTATTTAAGCAATACTTAGGTAAAGCAGTTGAGAACTTTCGATGCCCCAAGACGTTTGCTCTTATCATATCTCAATTGTAATTGATTAAAGCTACTTTAACACTCACTGGCTGAATTTTGGCGAAGCAATGGCGGTGAAAAACGTACATCCTTGAAGGCCGTTAAAATGAATGAAATGTGAATTACAGAATCAAATGAAACATCAACAGACACAATGTAAAAAACTTTAAAACGAAATGGCCAGGGGAATTTGGTCAAAACGCAAAGGCTTAAAAGTTTAATGGTCTCTTAGATAAATCATTTATAGCATATCGATGATTTATTTTCTAATTTAAAATCAACCACCATAACACTGAAAAATTCTCCTGGTCTGCATGCTGTGACGCATTTGAAAAACCTATTGAAAAACCTTACTAAATAGAAATCGGGTAACCCGGTTGACCGCGTTAGCTTTTAGAACACAGGAAGACTTGATCATTATATGAATAGGATGCCTATTACTGCCTTACAACTGAAGTCGAAGAAGAAAGTTTCACCATCTTCCTGCAGTTCCAACTATTCACTAATGATCTTAACTGCAGTTAGGAGGTTTGAAAGTAGGAAATTTCCTTTACATGGTAATGAGGCTCAAGAGTAACGTATTTGTGTCAATCCAGAAGGGTTATCTCCTTGATACTGTAGTTCTAGGACCGATGGCACACAGCTTATCATTTTCCAAATTTTTTTTTTACATTTTTAGGCTTTGCAAAAGTGCATCTTTCGAGTTTCTGCATAACCTACCTGTTTAGATGCTTGTACAGTTCCCGCGCGATACCGGCTGCCTTTGTTTTGGATCGCTAAGCATAATAAAAGGAACACTTCCGGATCGGTACTGAGCATTCAAAAGCCAAGCTTTTGTTAAATATTGGAAGTTTTCGTAATTATAGGCATCTCCTACAATAACACAAACTTTGACTTTATATCAAAACTATTATTATGACACTACTACACCTGTGCTCCTAGTTGCCTAAAATGAAGGTGCGTCATTTGTGCACCTGTACTTTTTTTCCATCATCATGTACGATGGACATAAAATTACCCACAAAATGGCTATTTTACTTTCCTAAACAAAGTGAAAAATCATGGTTTTCAGAAAGTTTTTTATTACATTGTTTGCTATTAAATGCCACATACGACCTTGGCATCCATGCCACGCACGAAGTCACGTGAAGTCACTTCTCGAGCGGCCGAACCGAATTCACACAGCCTCTTCGACACCCACGCTAATTACAGGCATTACTGATCACCATCCCACAATCAACTGATCAAGTGAGTTGAAAGTTTGCCTTGCCAAAGAATCGCCGGATGTCATAGCAGTAACCGACACCTGGCCTTCGGGCAGTATTTGAGCTAGTTTAATAGCATTGTCTGGATATGAAATATATCGAAGAGACAGAGAAAACCGACAGGATGATGGAATAATTGTGTATGTGAAAAAGGTGCTAATAATGTCCGACCAGATGAGCAAGTTTGCTGCAGCACGGAAGCCATATGGTTGACCATCAAGGCTATTGGCTGTCTATGTCTGGATGTCCTCTCTTTCTATTGGCCACCTAGAGTAGACCGAGTCGCAGACACCCACATGTTGGAACAGTTAGAAAAGTTCTCCACTCGATTAATGTCATGATTATGCATGACTTCAACGCACCAGGAATTAACTGGAGCACTGTTCAATCATCATGCCCGAAATCAACTTTTGATTATGTTTTTCTGCAAAAGACCTTAAAGACACTCCTCACACAAAATGTCCCCTTCCTCCACCAGAATACGTGAAGGACAAAGGTCTAACTGTCACGACCTGGTTTTCACGAATACATCAGGCAGCATTGACGAAATTATTTAAATGCCTCCGCTCGGTTGAAGTGATCATGTGGTGCTTATTTTGGACTCTTCCTTATTCTCCGTTGCACCTGCTTTAGAGGAGAAACGGCGTAACGTTTGGCGAGGATATTTTTATCAGATGTGAGCAGATTTAACAGACCTCAACTGGACCTCAATGTTCTTGGGCACTGTGTACAAAGAGTGGGAGTTTTTCCGGAATGCTCTTCTGCAATTGATGGACAACCACTGCCCACTAACGAGTATCATCAGAGAAATCGTCGTGGGTAGCTAGACAGCAACCTTAAAAGAGAAATAACCAGGAAGCATAAATTGTGGAGAAAATATTGCGAGTCTAATTACGTCACACATTTTAACAAGTATAAAACCCAGAGAAACAAACTGAGAATACATATCTTTAAAACGAGACGAGAATTCGAGAAGAATGCTGCAAACGGCAACTTAGAATCCAAAGTTAGTCTACAGTTACCTCCGCAGATGTGCAAGGAATAAGCATTTAGTCCCGATGATTAAGACTGCCGTGGACGTCAAAATTTCTAAAACAAGGACAAAGCCGAGTAATTTTCACAGTTTTACCGCTCAGTCTTCACAAACGACGCAAGATTCCTTCGTCCCTCTGCGGATAACCTGCCAACTGCAAGCAAAAGCTGCATACTATTCTCAGAATTTCTGATCCAAGGTGAATTAAAGGAACTAAAAGAGTTGAAATCCCCAGAACCAGATGAGCTTCCACCGAAACGTCTGAAAGAACTCGCCAATGAACCTTGCGCACCTCTTTCAGTGCACTTTCGAACGTCATTTGACTCTGGAATACTTCCTATCGATTGGAAACTGGCACATATAACTCCCTTGTACAAGAGCGGTAACCGGGCGTTTGTGACAAACTACAGGCCCATAAAATTGACATGCATCCTTGACAAGGCTATAAAAAGGATCATTAAGTACGAATTAGTGAAATTCCTAGTGACGCATAATTTGTTATTAAACTGTCAACCCGGGTTCAGAAAAGGAAGATCCTGCGCAAAAAATTGGCTGCAATCACTTCAGAGACTGACATAAGCACTTGAAGATAAACACGTGGTTAACATCGTCTTCCTTGACTTCCAAAATACCTTCGACGGTGTGTCGCAACCGAGACTGTTTTACAAGCTAGAAAGAATTGGAATGAGAGGTAACCTCCTTAAGTGGATTGAAAACTTCCTCATGGGTTGGCGCCAGGTTGTGTGCAACGGCCAAGAGAGGTCAAGTTCTGCTGCGGTCGAGAGTGGGGTTCCTCAGGGTTCAGTTCTAGGGCCAATACTGTTTCTTATATACGTGGAAGATTTTGTCAGGGAGCTGGACTGTGAAGCAGCAATCTCTGCCGAAGACATAAAAATCTGAATTGTAATCCAGAGCGCTGCCAACGAAGATAAACTACAGATCAAATTAACTTGGTTGGAGGAGTGTTTGAATCATTGGCTTTTGCGGTTCAAAATCGATAAGTGTGCAAAACTTCGCTAAGGCTACCCACCCGGATCTGCCGACAGTAGAAGCTACTTTCTCAATGGTGAAGCCTTAAAAGACGTGGAAACCCAAAAGGACCTTGGTATGCTGAGGACCACCACCTTTAAACCAACCTCTCTCTGATCGAAAGTGGCAAAGCGCGCAATGGCTGCGTTGCATGCAATCAGACGAGCCTTTTTGGATTCCAATGAAGATCTCTTCACTAAGACATTCGGAACATTCGTTAGGCCGCATTCGGAATATGCTGTACAAGCCTGGAAAACCTGGACAGTTCAAAATCAGAACTACCTCGATGGGGTTCAGAGGAGAGCCATCAAAATGGTTAGGAGACAAAGATCCTTATTATATCCAACCCGCCTTCTGAATCTGAATCTGTTCCCTTTGAGTTATAGGCAAAAGCTTGGTGTCCTCCCATAGACATTCCGCATTGTGAAGGTATTGGATTGTTGCCTGTAATTCTCGGACTTCTTTAAATTTGTTGCCATGACCCATATCCGAAGTCATCCATTGAAACTGCGCGTCCAGCCGGTGAGACTGGATGTGCGCAAGTTCTCCTTCTCTTTCAGGGTGGTTAAACCATGGTATGCCCTCCCTGAAGCCGTTGTGATGTCACGAACGCTAGAAAGCATCATAAGGAACATTGATATTTTCATCTTCCAAAACGAGCCGGAGCGATGTGGAATTTCAAGAATTATATAAAATTTTATTTGGTTAGCACCGGCAAGGCACTGTCTAAATACAAATAAAATTTAGCTTAACCCTCGAGACTCACGCACCACTTGTCATACTTTATGATCGCCTTTGAAGTTTCGCAACCCATATTTTTTTCTCTGCATTTCAAATTTAATTTCACGTTACAAAGACCCATGCCTACTTCCTTCAGTAAATAGAATTAAATTGAATCTATCTCAAATGACGTTAATTCACTCACGCCCAATTCACGCTAGCGGAGAGACGCAGGCGCAGGCCCTGAGATGCCGCGTGTAGGCGGCCTCTGACCACCACTAAGTTATCGTCCATAGATAGCAAATCTTCTTGGTCTTTCCTGTTCTTCTCCTTCAAGGAACAGGGCGTGATGATAGTAAGCCTCGGAGTACAATCACTGCTTCGACCCCTACAAATTTAAAGCAAACATTATTTTACTTTTCAACTTTTATGTCACTGCGAATCCGAATTTTATGATTTAAGCTTTATTTTTAACTCTATATGATGTATGTTCCATTCTTATTTCATGGTTTATGTAAGCTTAAGTGCTACCTGTACTGCATTTTCTTCAACCTATTTGACATTCATAAACCCTTCGCTTTCTATGTGTCTTCACCGACGACTGTTGTGTACCCAATTACGTTACAAAAAATTTAATTATTTTAAAATAATTGTATTTTATCAACTGAAGATTTTTCACAATTAAACTTTTTAATTTGATGCCCACGAGATGTTTAAATATACTAATGATGGACTGTGTTAACCACCTATGCAACGCCCCCTCTTCAATTTGATTGGCTGTTCCTGTGGGGAAGAGCAATAGGTTCTGAGTGGTGCAACCCTCGACTATTTAAGTTTATCAAGGCCGAACCATGAATATTGTAAGCATAGCCTTGTCTCATTTTGCTTACACTTTTCTAGTTATTCGTAAGTCTTAAGTTGCGAAGTATTTTTTGTTAAATTCGTCCAAAATGGTGATTGGTATGCTGAAATAGAATCATTTAATTTACTGCAACATACCAGAGGTTTTGCAATTGAAATATAGCATCTTTATTTATTCATGTTACGTTATTGTATCTTAAAAGCAAATTTTATAATCACAAATTTTTACCAACGGATTTTAATAAGCATTTTATCTTTGATTTATAGCCTTGCAAAATGTTGGAGGAGCAAGAGCTTGTGCTCGTAGTAGTGGGCTTCATCATAGCTTTTTTGCTGGCTTTCGGGATAGGAGCAAATGATGTGGCAAATTCCTTTGGAACAAGTGTGGGATCAAAAGTCCTGAGTCTTCGAGGCGCATGCATTTTAGCTACGATTTGCGAAATTACGGGTGCCATTCTTTTAGGTAATTTGGCTGATCTTCATCTGACTTTTTTTTATGAACAGGGGGTCATGTATCCGCAACAATAAGGGAAGGTATTGTTGACCTTGCATTATTCAACAATACGAGCAATGGTCCAAGACTACTTATTTATGGCCAGGTATCGTCACTTGCCAGTAAGTTATTTTTTTAACGCAAACCAAATGTAAATAAAAAACGATTTCACTTGCCATATGTAGAATTGCCTGAAGTTATGAAGAAAAAATTGTCTCCTACCAGAAGGAATATAAACACCGACAATCACAGTTTTTATGTCATTGTGCATGCTGATATATCCAAGAAAGAGGTGAATGATATTGGAGTGACTGCTAGGCGAGGACAGCTGTCTCCCTCTGCCTTTAATGAGTAACTTGGGACAATTCAGGCTGATAAAGTAGAAAGTTGATTTTGAAAGTTTCTTACCTACTCCGGCGTGACATTCATGCGTGCGATAACTCATTTGTATTCTAAGTGGCGATCGCGCATGTCCATTTTCCAAATTTTTATACAGTTGATTCTAATGTGTTTGAAGGACCCATAATCTGAGCTGAATACAAAACATTTTATTGATATCGTATAAATCTTTCGAATACGTTGTGTTTATTAAGCGCTTCGTTATTTTTATTTATCTAGGATTGCAGTCACAAGAGTGATCGTTCACTCAAAATCAGCCGAATGTTTTGTTACCGATGGTAACTAGCCAGACTTTAAAGCTGGTGCTTACTATCTGTGAAATAAATCTGTCCTTTGTCGTCACAGAAACATACTGTTGCTTTCAGCGCTTCGTTAACGTGTGGCAGCGCGTTTTATACTATAAAGTCGTCCAATATTGTCGTTTCAGTCCTTACATGCCCTCTGTTTTACCTAACAAAAATATGTGCCTTTGGTTTTTGTTGAAAGTTTAGAGAATTTGAAGCAACTCTGTAATGTGTCTGCGCTATTTTAATAATATTAAGACATAGCTATGCTCCTGAGAAAGTTATTAGTTATTGGGGCTTTTGAGGACTTTTGGTGTGCACTTTATATCCTCAATTTCAGGCACTTGTAATTTTTTTAGGTTGACCACCTTTAAGGAATTTTAGGCTCGTTAGTTGCTTCCACCGCTATTTTATATTTTATACTGAAGAAGGTGAAGTTTAAAAAAGGCAATGAAAAACGTTTAATTTCTTCCATTTGCACGCTGATGCACATGTAATACTTCTGTCACATTACGAATTATGCATGAAGAGCTTTGCAAATATCTTTCTTTAGAAAACGGTTATTTTAAAGAGCTAGGCACATTTCTGCCTGATTTTGGACATGTTAAGCAACACAAAAAAGCCATGGAAAAAAACATTTGTTTAGTTGGTTTTTCAAAAATAATATATTTCCTAATGAAAGGATTGGAACTTAAATGAATACACAATCTGCTGTATTTGACACATAGGTGCTTGCATATGGATGCTGATTGCGACCTTCTTCAGAATACCAGTTTCTGGTACCCATAGTATTGTCGGCGCTACACTCGGTTTTGGATTAGTCGAGTTCGGAATTCACGGTATCAAATGGATGGGCGTTTTAAAAATTGGTGAGAAAACTTTAACCTGATGAAACTTATAGTTTCTGGACATTTTTTTTCCTGTGAATTTGCACAAAAATAAAACATTTTTTTAGTTTCAAAGAATTTACACATTAACGCTGTTGCAGAACGTTTATTTGAATAGAACATAATTAAAACACGCAATGAAACAATCTGACTGCTTAGTTAGATGTTTAAATAACTCTTTCGTCCATGCTTTTTCATTTCATGCTTCTTATTCCTGCTTCTTCATTCGCACCAATAACCTCACAAATAACACGAAGAAACACATTATTTTCCTCTTAGTAATGTGTTTATTTTTCACGTTTCTTAGCTAGTGCTAAAATGCTTAAACAAACCAACTAGGACATTTTAATCCTCGAACCTTCCTAATTTAGACTTGTGCTTTCAAGTTAGTTTTACGCTTTCGTTTCATGTTTCAGACAGCAGGGATTAACTATTATAAAAAATAAGTTGCATCAAAGTGATTTTCTGAAACGTGTATATACCCGGCTAATAATATTTTCTGTTTTCAACCTGCATTACAAAAGTGCTTACCAAGTAGAGTTTCATTTAATTAACAAAAGCTCCGTTTCTTAGTAAAACCAAGGTCAATTAAAAGATTAAATTTTCTATGGACTGAACTGTGAGTTTTATAATTGACCAAAATAATGCCCTTTTGTAAAATCCATGACTTAAAAAATACTAAAAAAAAACATAAAGATCAAGAAATTGCGCGTAAAAATTTTATCCGACAGTCTTATGTTCAGTAAAATAAATGCTAACGGTTTTCTTTCAACGAGTTTCACGCTCTGCTTATAAGTTCCAATGATCTGCCGGTTTCAGTTCTCTCCTGGTTTATCTCACCTCTGCTGAGTGGTGCCGTCTCCGTGTTCATGTTCATGTTCTTCAAATATTTTATTCTCAAAAAGGTAAGCCTGTTTACACTTCTTCTCTTAAAAGTACCGTCATCTGAGTTTTCCAGAAAATCTAGTGAATTTTTCTTTCCAAAATTTAGGAAAGGCCCCTGGAGCCAGCATTGCGATCTCTCCCTTTTATATATGGTTGCACAGTCCTAGTGAATGTATTCTCTGTTTTGTTCGGAGGCATTGCCAGTAAGTCCTCCAGAAGATAATTTCAATGTCAATGCGATCAATTTTGCTTTAAGCTCATGCTACTCCCCCGCAGACGGGGTTATATTGTAAATCTTCTGAATGTGGCGTTTTTTCTTTCCCTCCAAGTTTTAAATTTTAAACCTCCCGTTTGGGTCGTCTTCGTTGCATCGTTCGGCATGGGTATTCTTACAGCACTGATTGTTCAACTTCTGGTGGTTCCTTACCTCCGAAAAAAAGTTTTGAGTAAGTTGGGTCTTTTATATTGATTCCTCATCATTTATTGCGAGAACAAACGTTACAACGCTTCGAATGCTAATGTTCACTTAGGTGAAATAAAAGCTTTTAGTCTTAATAACAACCAAGCTTGAGCGAAAATTCACAAGACCACAGTGAAAAATTATCTAAATAACTTTACAGTTAATAGGACTGATTAACAGTGTGGGTTTTTAACGCTGAAAGTGCCCTGTCATCTATCAACTGATGACTACTATTATGTTGCACTCAGATTACCTGGAGCGCCTTCGGAGGCGTGAGGCGGAGGGCTATGAGGATGAGGAGGAAGAGGAAAGCTGCTTGTCAAAATTGCGAATCGCTCTGGTCAATGCTCACGAATTCATGCTTGCCTACCTCCATTGCAAGAAATGCCGTAAACAGCACAAGAAGAACAAGGATGCAGTGGACGCGGAGAGCCAAATGAACAATAACAACCACCGTGAGTACGGCTCACAAAATATTTTTCTTTATCGTGTCCTGTGTTGCTGCTTGCTACTGGTTTGCAGTTTTTATCATCTGTCCGCCAAAGAGAAAGACAGAGAAAGAGAGAGAGAGAGAGATAAATGAACCCTCTATTGCGTTCAAAACACTGCGTTTGCTTCGCTATGTGGTGCCTTGATTTCAAGTGTGTAAATCGACCAGGGGTTCTTAAGCTAAATCCCGATGAGTAGCAGATGGCCCAAGTTTTTCATTATGTTAACTAACCACCTTGTCACTGCGCAATTACAAAATTAAGATCCACAGTCCAGGGCACTTACTTCCCTGTAGAGTTGCGGTTAAAGGCACTTGTTGAATCATCAGATCACAAATACATATCCATCAGTGTGATTTCAAACAAGTTTTGTTGTGGCACAAGAAATCAATCTATTACACGTTATGGGCCGTCATTTCTTCACTAGGAACCAATCTCACCAACTCGACCAATCCTAGTAAGAATATTTACGGAAAGGTAGATCGTAATCCTAGAAATGAACCATTAAGTCCAATTTTTTAATCGTTTTACCGAAAGTAACACCATCTCAGGATTATTTGCCAGGAATGAGTTAAAATGCAACCAAGATTAGATTTTCCCCTCGCGTCATTAAATATTTGTTCGGTACATATGTCGATCTTACCCATCGAGTACACCATGTATATATTAAGACATCTTTGCGGGCTTGAGATGCCCCTTTTTGGAACGAGAAACAAGTCCCTGTGGCATTCCTTTGCTGCTTTTAACTTTACTGACCGCGTGTAAAGGTGTGTTATGGAGACTAAGGCTACATCGGTACATGCATGTGCCATAGATTGTGTAATTCGGCGTAAAATAAGTATGTAACCCATTTATGAATTTAAGGAAGGTCTTGCGATTAAATTCATGCCTGTTTGAGTGCTGGTCAAATCCGGTTTAGTAGGTTCAAGCCAGCACAGAACCAGTACACGGTACGGATAACTTAAATGGCCACTGAATCAGAACACGAGAATAGGGACGTCCCGTCAACCTAACATATTTGGTTTTGGGATAACTTTCAGGAAGTTTAAATGTGTCCATGTCTTAACCTAAACATTAACCCTAACGTAAACCTAAACTGTAACCTTCATCGTTAACATAGTCTTACCCTAAACCTAAACCATACATTTACCACAAACCCCCAACCTGTACCCTTAACTCTTATTCTGAGTCCTACCCTTATCGTAAGCCTACTGCTATCTTAAACGTTAAACCTCACCTTAATTTAAAGCCTTATTGCCCGGGAATTTGGCGCAAAGCCACATGTATTGCGCGCGGTTCCTGTTCTCATGTCCTGTCGAGGCGGCCATACAAGCCATCCTTACCCCAGATAACGAGGCCATCTCGCTCTAGAAGGCCGGAGTCACAGAAGAGGGAGAGTGGGTGGCCAATCTCCTTATCTGCGTTCCCTATCGGCAGCCGAGTTATAGGTGTCGACGAAAGCTACCTCCAGTGTGCCGTAATATGGTAGGGTGGCGCGGGCATCTACAGAGGATGATGTCAAAGGGGATAGACTAACTCTGAGAGGTGCATTGTAACCGAACCTCAGGCCTTACTGCCCATTGAGGGAGGCAGGATCTGGGAACACTGGTCAGTGAGACCTTGCAGTCATTAGTCCAGCAACTACAGAATGCATGCCGGATGTAGGCACACCTGTATCCTCGCCAACCTTTCAAACTCGCCTAACATTATTTTTCTAACCTACCCTGCGTGTCTTCGATAGTGTCCATTATTTAATGAGGGAGCGAATTAATTCGCACCGTTTTTTGTACGTGTGAAAGAAAACAACTTAAATTTAAAAGTTACCGTAGATTACATTTTGTTGAAAGTAGTGTCTATTGTTAGGTATAAACTTTCTCATCTTTTGGGTTACCAATGGCTTCCACAGTAGAAAAATTGTGGATCATTTGAAGTAATCCATCGATTGCTCCATTTGTTGAATTTTTTATGAACCAAAACGCTGCTCACAAGGCCTGCTTTGCATCGCAACAACTGAAATGCCCACTCCTACGTAGACGACTGGACAACTGTGATTTATATGTGTGCATATGTCTTGGAAACTTTCACGTAGTCGTGAGGTTATTCACCTCGGAAAGCTTACTGAATGGTTATTAAATCGAATTTTTTTAGTTAGAACTATTGCGAGTGACGAAGAAATGCGGGAGGCGGCCATCAGACGTGACGACACGGTTGTTACCAGGTCTGACCTCCGACGTTCGCCTGTCTCCGAATCCACAATTACTGACCGCACCACGCTGGACAAAAGATTAGTCGGTGAGCTTTTCCTGAGGCATCTTCTTGAGCGTACTGGTTCTTGAAATACATTTCTATCTTGCTTTTCAGTAGATGTGAATGGAATTAGGGAGAGAGAAAAAGCTATCAGAAAATATCTGGATCTTGTATCACTATCGCTCAGTAGCTGGCTTAACTTGGTCTTATTAGCCTTCTATATATCAACCTTTTGTCATTAAGTTGGTCAGAGAAGTTCAGAGGAGGGAAATTCCTTCCTGCTCGACCTTACCAGCCCCTTTTTTATATGGCAATAATTCATTGCATTTGTTGATTTAGACTCGATTATCGCGGACTCCAGTTGCAAAAGTCCCATGAGGAGCGAAAGCCAGTTGGACGACCAAGGAAGCGAGATTGCTGTGGTCACCGTAAGTCGGAACCCGTTGGCCAGAATTACGAAGGCTTCCATACACTTGTTTAGTGCTGCCATGATTTCATGCTCCATGCTACTTTATAAACATGAAGATAACTTTTAAGAGATACAATGGGTTCTTGTATCTTTTACATATCTTCTATTTCTAATATCTGCAACTTTTAAGAGACGCAGTATGCTCTTATATCTTCAACATATATCTTCAACCATCGCAGAATCGGTCAAAAAAACTGGCTGGCACGACTTTCGACTTTACGGTCATTTCCTCAACAGACTATCTTATGCCAATCAGGCATCCAACTGAGGCCAGCACGCAAGAATATAGACGATAGTTTCTAACCTAATAGTGAAAGCCTGTAGGAAGCATCGTGCGTTCTCTTCTGAGTTAGATAAATACGCAGGTAGGTAGGTATTTTAATATCTACAGCGAATAATATTGTGAATATCTTCAGGTAAATAATGCCTTTGTGCTCAGTTTGACTGTCGGTCGCTTGGCGAAGTAAAAGTAATATTTATATTTAGAGAACCAAAACTTAAGTTGATAAGATTTTTGTGAGCACTAAAAGACATTAATTAAACAACCAGATTTGTTTATATAAGGGGACGTTAAGTATCTTCCCTCGAGCGATTTGAAATATCCATAAATAAAACATCCCAAGCTCCTCCTGTTGTTTTATAATCAAAACTTTTATAGTAAAATTGTGTTATTAAGGATGTTTCTAAAATACTAATCCTTTGATTTGGCAGTCCCACCCAACACTCATAAAAGATCGTCCCGAGGAGGCTAAAGTTTTCTCATTCGCCCAAATCCTCACTGCAACTTTCGGTTCCTTTGTCCATGGTGGCAATGACGTCAGGTAAGCATGGCGCCAAAATGCCCATTGACTTGAGAAAAGGCAAACCTATTTCAGCATGTAACACTAGGGTCTGCAAACCAGCGATAGTCTACGAAGTTGTAGGGCATCCACATTTTCGGTCGAAAATGAAGCATGTTGAGTTTAGGTGACCTCCAATACCTGGTTAATCCTTGGGAAAATTCTTAGTGTCCATCCGGGGAGAAGAGCTGGCTTGGTTGTTTTGAAACACTAATTACCCGAGAATGCTGGTCTCCACTGACTTTCAAAAGACTTTTCAGCCACTCACGTTAATTTATTAGCAGAAATAATGCTTCGGTTTGCCTCGTTCGTTTTTAATCCTTGATAGGAAAAAGCATTTTAAAAAACCGTTTTTGTGTATATTACATTCTGCTAAAAAGTAGCGTTTAAATATTGCCTACTGTTTTTATAGTTTACACACTTAAAATTCCCCATGGTAAGTATAATACACTGGGTGCATTCGTTGATGAACGCTCACCAATTGTTAACGGAACTCAGTCGTCCCACTCTGACTTGGGGCTTATTCTCGAGCCCCGCCGACAGCCGTACAGCGGCTAGTGGTAGTGGAAGTAGTAGTAGTAGTAGTAGTAGTAGTAGTAGTAGTAGTAGTAGTCGTAGTAGTAGTAGTAGTAGTAGAAGTAGTAGAGGCAGAATAACAATTTCGACAAAGATAAAGGAGACTGGAATGGTCATTTCTGGCTCTTTAACCATCAGCAGTCTATCATAACCAACCCCGAATGGTGCCCCACCCGAGGCACCACCTATGGTCGGGTATGGTTGGCTAATGACAGATAATGAGCCAGAAAGGGTCATTGCAGTCTCCCCTGTCTTTGTCGGAATTTTTAACTACTCTGCGTATGCATTCTCAACATTTGCCAACTCCTGCTCATACAGGCCCTCCGAAATCGCTTTTGCAGCACAGATGTGGTCGAAAATAGTTTGATTGTGTTTGATGAAGTCAGCATAAGTCGGAAACGGTATTGTATCAAGTTACCCAAAATTAATGCAAAAAACTGTTATTTGATCTGCAGTTATGGTTTTGTTAGATAATTAGACAACCCTCCGGCCTAGAAACGTGAGATAACTAATAATATCGGGCTCGTAGCTAACAGCCAGGTCAAATATTTTTTAAAATTAAAAACTCACTTACGAAGACTTGCATGCTCTTGTAAACATCTCATACTTAAGTTACCGACTACGTATCAGTACGGCTGTAACATTTCAAACACTCATTTACTTTTAGTAATGCCATAGGACCCCTGATTGGAATGTGGATGGTGACAACAACCGGCTCGGTCGTAAGTGAAAAAATGACACCCGTTCTCCTTCTGGTCTACGGTGGTGTTGGAATCTCCATCGGTCTCTGGGTTTGGGGTCGAAAAGTGATCCAGACAATCGGTGAAGATCTGACTACAATCACTCCCTCCAGGTTCGTCTCACCCTGCCAAGCTCATTTTGCTCGCACTCGGCCTAGGCAGTTTAGCCGACACAAATATAGCTGAAAATTAGTCTAAATTCATCTGGGATTGGCGTTGACCCTGGTGGATTTCAGTGAACGGTCATGTATCAGGAACCTGTCAAAAGGACGTGGCCGATGAGCAGCAGCAACTGCCTTTTAGATGTGGTAGTCTATTTTCTTAATAAGTGTTATCGACTTTATATATTTTAGATAACATTTTGTTCAATGTTTTTGGTAAAAGGCCCTAATCAAATCAATTGTTTGAACACAGGAAATATTTTTGTCCTGCCATAGAGAGTTTAGGCTGGGCTTTCTACACACAGTGCCCTCAAAGTGTGCACCGGAAACTGGTGTCTAATCTGCCGAAGACTTACCTCAAGCATAAATCGGAGGGTATGGTCAGATGTTTTTCTTGGATCGGGAACTTCTTTAGATGCTAGGATATGCATAAATTAGGCGAATTAGGCCACTAGTGTCCAATGAGCAAGGGACAAGTTAGCTAGCACCAAAGTGTCGCTCTCCAGGGAACAAGCTGCGCCTATTCCTCAAACATCCATACGATCACTTTTTATATGTTACCCCGAGGTTCGTTTGGCCAAGAAGAGAAACACATACCGAGAGAGGAGGGTGCCACAAAACATATGAGAACGCTAGTCATAAAAGTATGTAGAGCCAAATGCATTCATAAATGGTTAGCAACGCTGTTTTGCTTAGGCAGCGTTTTGGCCTCATTTGCAGTCCGTCGCATGTCTTCGGAACCCGAACTCTGAAACCTTTTTGATCGCGCAACAGGCCCATGGCCAAAGATTCTCTAAGTATGACGGTGCGCAGGGAGGAACTTCCTTATATACTAATTGATCTAAATAAAGGCAACAAGGACGCAATTTTTCGTCTCTGTTCTCTAGACGTTAACTAGCATTAAAATTTCTGCGAATGATCAGTAAACACATAAATTAGAAACTTTGACTGCCAGTCAGAATAGCAGAGGCATGGAAGATCGAAGTGCGTGAGCGATAGTGTCCAGAACTCTTAGCTGCTACGGATGAGATTTCGTCGTATTGGTACTGAGCTCAATAACTCGAGAGCATTATGTTGATTCTGTGGCCGAGATTGATAGTTTAAGTACCAAATAACAATAAATACCATTATATCTTCTTCTTTTAAGTAAACATGGCCAAACCGATACTCAGTATGTTGCACAAGGAGAGATGTTGATTGGAACAGTCATTAAGGTAAATCCACCCAGAATCGAAACATCGTTGTTTTAATGTTGTATTTTCAGTGGCGTCTGCATTGAACTCGGTTCTGCAGTGACCGTTTTGGTGGCCAGCAAAATTGGCATTCCTGTCTCCACCACACACTGCAAAGTGGGTTCCATCGTCGTTGTTGGTCGTGCACGCGCAAAGGAGGATGTCAACTGGAAGCTCTTCCTCAACATCATTATCGCCTGGGTCGTAACTCTGCCCTTCTCCGCGGGCATCTCTGCTCTCGTCATGTATATATTTACGCACACCGGGTCTCTAACATTCCAGCCCTGAACACAGATGTCAGGAATGCCTGTCAGTCTGGTTGAACGTTCCTGTGGAGCATTTTGCTTGCTGAGACACTGAACAGTTTGCCACCGATGTGCTCACCTGCCTCTCTGTGCCTCCATTCAAGCCCCAACTTTACCCGACCTCCTCACCGGGGACTGGTGTGTGCCTGTGTGAGTGCGTGTGCCTTAGAAGGACCTTATTGTTTGCCCCATTAGGTCCTTCCTCATGTCAAGTTTTCTCGAAGTTTGAACATAATGTATCAAATGAAGAGAAAAGTTAACACATTGATAAACCGATTCCTGTATTTTTATACTACCCCCGTTTGACCTTGACTGGCAACGCAAATCTCTGAGTACCTGGAGGTAGATAGTTCGGAAGGCCGAAACAAGCTAGCAAGCATTGTGGGAGAAGATAAGTGCGGTCACTGACCGATTTAATGAAAGGTTTAAAAAATTTTGAGATGCCAGCATGTTGGCTTTTGAATGCACGGCTTTTCAGTGGTCTGAAACAAACTCACTTGCTTCTTGATTAGGATCCCTTTCTCTATCGTTGATTTTCGATGGACACATAAAATCAAATATATATTTTACAGAAAACGCAAGCAAAAATTTCTTTCAAGTACTCAATTGGTAGGCAATGACGTATTCTTGAAATTGTAAAATCAAACGAAGGCTAAAGTTAGGTGTTGAAAAAGTTTTCCAATTCCCGATTAATCTTTAATCCGATCTGCAGCTGCATTTGAGTTAAGGATTTTTCAATCTACGAGTTGCAGACACTCCACGTAAACAATATCATACGTTTCTGTTTACACTTAAGAAGATATTAGGTAGTGATTGTTGAAATTTTCAAAGAATCTGGACTATGCTGTATCCTTCGTGAGGAAAATTAACAAACCGACAGATAACATGCTAGTTGAGTGGAAATTGTTGGACATCAAAAAATCATACAATTGCAAACATTTTGTACAAAAAATATAACATTTTTTCGACAAGTATCTTTAACCGAGACGTGATTGTCTGTTAAAAAGGATATTTAACGCATGTTTTCTGTAAAATGTCCTTTTCTTTACATATAGAAGAGAAATATGATTGGACAGGATTTATAATGCTTTAATGGTTTAAAATCAACTTTATGCAAACGTGTGAGGTTGGCATGTGGACGCCATTGAGAATGGAATGGTGGAATTTACGGTAAATTGCGAGCGATGCCTGTAGGTCAAGTACGATGGCTGATCATCACTTTCAAGAAAAATTTGAATTGTCAAGTCAGCAAAAACTTGTTTCATTAATTCCTTGTCAGAACTATACGGTTACATAGAGAACGAAAATGTGGGTGGAGAATATTTATAAAGGTTTTACGGTTAAAAAATCATCTTTTTCGAGCATGAAGACGTTGGCATGTGGAGGTCATTGGGATTGGAATTTTTGAAATTATGGTAGACTGCGAGTGATGCTCGTAGGTCGAGTACGAGGGCTGATCATCACTGTCAAGTTCAATTCCAATAGGCAATTCGGCTAACACATGTTTTCATTAATTTATTGTCAGACATATAGCGGTACATAGAGAACGTATATATGAGGGCTGACAGTAATTATATAGTTTGAATTGTTCACAATCATCTAATGCTGACTGGAGGGTTTGGCATGCGGAGGACATTGGGATCGGAAGTGTGGAAATCATGGTAGGCTGCTCATAGGTCAAGTACGAGTGCTAATCATCACTAAAGACTACAAATTGAAAAAAATCAATTCGGTGAACCCGTGTTTTCATGACTTAATTTTCAGTCGTATACGGTTACAAAGAGCCCGAAATTATGAGAGTGGACAGGACTTATAAAGGTTTAATGGTTAAAAATAATCTTTTTCCAGCATGGCGAGTTTGGTATGTGCAGTGATTATTATAGGTCGTGTACGAATGCTTATCATCACTGTCAAGTACCATTTGAAATGTCCTTTCTGCAAAACACGTGTTTTCATTTATTCATTATCAGATCTATACGGTTACATAGAGAAACGTAAATATAAGTGTAGACTAGATTTTCAAAGGTTTAGTGTTTAAAAACGTTTTTATCTAACCTTTTGAGGTCGGCTTGTGGATTTCATTGGGATTTGAATGGTGGAAAGTATGGAAGGCTGTGATTGATGTTCGTAGGTCGAGTACGACGGCAGATCATCGCAGTCAAGTACTGTAGATAGCCTAACTCATGAAATCTCATGGTTTTCACAAGAAACGGCCTCTTACGCGAACTCAGTCCATGCTGTGACTCCCAAAGTTATATGACAGTTCGACCGTCAATTTCGACGAGGTCCACCGTATGCTCCACACCAGGTGGTGCAGGGACGGTGACTTGCGCGTGAATTAGTTTTAAGTGATAGTAGCCTTGCGCTGCAGCTACCGCTCTCTCTCCTCCTCCCCACCTGAGCCCGGTGTCAAGACAGAGTCAAGAAGACCGGAGATGGGAGAGGGAGCAGGTTGCTGGCGCGGCCGGAACCGCCCCTGGGCGAGCCACCACACCTGGTTCGGATCCCATGGAGTGGGAGTGCCATAAAGGCTACATTAAGAAGGAGCCATTGCAACCTGACTCTAAGTCCGCCATTCAGCCACTCCACACAAAACACACATTGGGCTGACCACGCGGTCCGAGTTATCCCGTCAGTTGGCAACCTTCCAAGCCACGGCTTTTAGCGCACCGTGATTGTTTTAAAGCGCATCAGATTGTTTATAGTGAGGAAAATGCGCTGAGCTGTTGACCTCACTCTCTCCCCCACCCCCACAATCAGACCACCATTCAAGTCGGTCAGTTGTCTCATGTGGGAGTGGGCGCATTGGCTGACGGGTCAGCGTACCCGTCTTCGCGGGCCACAGCACGACCTGACCCCCATAAGGCTCACACCAGGATTTACTTACTGAGGGGATTTGGGGGATCCATCGCCGTCTGACTCCCAGTCTCTTGTCAGCCACTCGACACACACAACACATACACTGGGACCGACGGCGTGGTCTGCTGTAAGCGTCAGATTGGCAGCCTTCCAAGCCACGGTTATTAGGAGTCCGTGATTTTGATCAGGTACATTATAATGATTGTGTGTGTTGTCTATGTATTGGTGTAGATAGTGTGCGCTGATTTGGCTTATCCTCTGGTGGTTTACCGGAGGTTGTCGTGGAGGCGCATGTGTCCTAATAAGCCCATGCGGTGTGTTAATGTGCGGGAGCAGTGAGGGCAGTGGATGCGGGTGCGGCGACTGTATGTCGGAGCCCTAGGCACTATTTCACCAGCCTCCGTGAGATGAATTCACAGGTGACCGACCAGGCCGATGCGTGAGTTGAAGTTGCGGGCGCATTTTGGGCAGGAGAAATCGGTAGAGACTGGGGGGATGTCATTCATGGTAGTAGGGGTGGCAGTGGCGGTGAGAATGGCAGGAGCGGAGGGTGTATCGGTGTTGTCGGCATTGCGGTGAATTCCGCTGTCATGGATGCGCATGTGACCGAATAGGCCCATGCGATGAGTGAATGTGCGAGAACAGTGAGGGCAGTGGAGGTGGTGCTCTCTGCTGTGTTTTGGTGCTCCAGGCAGTGGTTCAGCAGTCTCTGTACAAGGGATTCGCAAGTGACCGACCGGGTAGATGCGTGAGATGAATGTGCGGTCGCATTGAAGACCGTTTAGGAGAGAGTCCCCATCCCTGATGGTGGTGGTGGTCGTGAAGGCAAAGGCAGTGGTGGTTTCGGTGCTGGGAGTAACAGGTGATGAGCCTTGGGCTGTGCTCTCTATGATGGTGGGAGTAATGGAATTGATGACAGGAGTGAGGGATGAGGAGGTCTGAAGGAGGGTTGACAGAATTTGACGTAGAAGTTGGAATTGCCAGATTGTTGGTGCATTGCGTCCGAGGATGTCCAACCAGGCTGATTCGCGCGCGGAAGACGCATTGACAGCGCGGGCACGTTGGCAGGGCCTGGGCATTGGCGGTGTTGGTCCGGGGCGCTGGTGACTTTCGTGCCGCTCTTTTTGGCCTTGGCAGCAGCGAACCAGTTGGCCTCATAGATTGCTGAGCCAGTCTTCACGAATCTTCTCCATGCCGGTCTATCCTGGGTGAGGTCCTCTCAGGTAGCCGGATAGATTTGCAGTTGTTTCAGCGATTTCTTCAAAGTGTCCTTGTAGCGTTGTATTTGACCTCCCTGTCAGCGAGCACCCGTAGCAACATCGCCGTAGAGAAGTCGTTTGGGTAGTCGCTCGTCGTCCATTCTTACCAGGTGGCCGCTCCATCGCAGTTGCTCTTGCCTCAGCATGGCGTGGATGCTGAGGATTCCGGTTTGCTCCAGGACTTCCGTTTCGGGGATCCTGTCTTGCCATTTCAGCTTCAGGATTCTGTGGATGCATCTGAGATGGAAGTAATTCCGCTTCCTGGCTTGGTTCGAGTAGACGGTCCAGGTTTCCGCTCTTAAAGGAGTGTCTTCAAGACTACGGCCTTGTACATCTTCAGTTTGGTGTTCAGGTGAATACCGTGGCGATTCCACACGGAGGCCTGCAGCCGGCCGAAGGTCTGACTGGCTTTGGAGATCCGTTGGGCAACCTCGTCATCGATTCTCTTTGTTGCGTGACAGCGTGCTTCCTAGATTAGCCAAGGTTTCCACGCTTTTGAGGTGAGCACCGTTGACGTTGATTCGAGGAGCATTGTATTCCGCGCCGGGTGTCGGCTGGTGCATTACAACCGTTTTGGCTGTACTGATTGCTAATCCGAAATCGGCGCAGCCTGTGGCGAATAGGTCCATGCTCCTCTGCATGTCCTCCTCCGTCACGGTGTTAAGGGCGCAGTCGTCCGTGAAGAGCAAGTCATGGACTGTAGCCGTAGACACGCGCGTTTAAGCCTGCATACGCCGACTGTTGAGAAGGTGCCCATCAGTTCTGAAGGCGATGCGGATCCCAGGCTGTTCATCACGTTTGGCGTCCATCAGCATAGCCGAGAACATGAGACTGAAGAGGGTGGGGGCCAGTTCGCAGCCTTGCTTCACTCCGTTGGACACTGCGAATGATTCGGAGACCTTCCCGTTGTCAGTGACGCGCGCCGTCATCCCGTCATGAAGCTGACGCACCATGTGCGTGAACCGCTCAGAACAGCCGAATTTTTGCATGACCTTCCACAGTCCATCACGATTCACCGTGTCAAAGGCTTTCGTCAGATCCACGAAGGTAGTGTTTAGGTGAATTCGCATCTCCTGGCACTTCTCTTGTAGCTGGCGGGAGGCAAATATCAGGTCGGTTGTTTCGCGGTGTCATCTCGAGCCAAATTGGCTTTCCGGGACCAGAAACTGCTCTAGGTGACCGTTCAGACGATTGAGAAGGATACGGGCGAAGATCGTCCCGGCAATGTTGAGCAACGGATGCCTCTGTGATGATCACAGATTTGCCGGTTCCCCTTCCGTTCGTAGAGATTGACGATGGTCGCGTCTTTTAAATCCTGAGGAACTTGTCCTTGGCACCACATCTCCTGGAAGAGTGTTGTGAGTTCTGCCATCAGCCGGGGCCCACCGTGCTTGTAGACTTCCGGTGGGAGTATATCGGATCCCGGTGCTTTACCGCTGGAAATCTACTGCACTGCCCGGATGGTTTCTGGTAGAAAAGGTGGCAGATACAGGTCATTGTTCGTGTCCACTTGAGGGAGCCGGTCAATGGCAGCATCGGAGATGGCTGATGAGCATTTATGAACACTGCGGAAGTGCTCGGTGCAGCGCTTCAGAATTTGCAATTTCTCTGTCAGCAGTGTTGTGCCGTCAGAGCTGAGCAGCGGTGCGGTCCCTTTGATACACGGGCCGTAGATGGCCTTGATGGCTTTGAAAAAGTTTTTCATTTCATTGTGGTTCACATACCCCTGGATTTCTTCAGCCTTTTCGGATCATCCAGGCATCCTGCATCTCCCGCAGCCGTTGTTGTACAAGGCGCCGGCATCTGAAGAAGGCTGCTTTGGTGGCATCAGTCCGAAGGTCCATGTAGGCTTTGTGTAGTCCATTCTTTTTCGCGAGTAAGTTGCTCATGTCGGTGTCATTGTCGTCAAACCAGTCCTGGTTTTGACGGCGTGCGCGTCCGAGGGCGTCGAGTACGTTGGACTGGATGATATTTCACAGTTGGCACCATCGTGTTTCCACGGTGCCGTTATTATCTGCAGCATGCAGGTTCTCCAGGTTCTCGGTTATTTGGTTGCTGAAATCAAATAAGTGAGCAGGCAAATTTAACAAAAGAGTTAAATTTATCTGGCGGCCGCTTTCCTTGGGGCCGTCATTGTGGTTGCAGTCGGAGCCTCATCTGGGAGATGACGAGGCGGTGATCCGTCCAACCATCGGCATCGTGGATCGCCTTGGTTACCAGCACGTCCTGCCAATCTCGCCTTCGGACGATAACATAGTCCAGCAGCTGCCAGCGCTTCGACCGAGGGTGCATCCACGTGGCCGTCTCCCGCGTCGGAAGGCGGAAGAAGGTGTTGGTCAGCAGGAGACGGTGTTTCGCACACGTTCGCAGAAGAAGGACGCCATTATCGTTAAAGCTACCGAGACCGTGGGGACCCAGCACTCACTGCCAGGCAGCGGTTGAGTGGACTCACCCGAGCAGCCTGGAGTGTATGGCAAGGGGCGATGTGGATGGGGGGTATTGGTGTTTGTTTGAGTTTTACGACCGCGTATTTTGCGATCTGCGAGCCGCGGCCGGCTGCAGAAGACGTGATAACCCAGCAGTTGTCTAGGGCACATTTTCTAGCCCTTTCCTCCGCGGGCAGGCAAGCAGTGATGTCCCTAAATAGGGCTGAATGGACATCCCAGACGGCTGCCAAACTCCACTATGAGTCACGGTTTTGTTAAAGTAAAAAGCGACCCGAGTTAGCCTGGGCCGCCTACGGGGTTGCTGTCACCCCCACCGTAGGAATTTTTGAAAGGGGGAGGTGGGAAGTTCAGGAGTCAGACATACCGGGTGTGGAGGCACAAACAACACCAGAGGCCCTCACCTGGTTTAGCCCACCGGTCGTGAAAGTTGGCCGGGGTGTGGCCGCTGGGAAGAACCAAACTTTGAGGAGGCACAGGTGAGAGTTGGGTACCAGTTAGAGGCGGCCACAGGAGCATTCTCCACCCGTACGAGACACATGGAGCGACCAAATGCTATCTGTGTGTTACTACCCCTAAGTAGTACCCCTACACCCCACAAAAACACTGCAACAGTTTTTCGACAAGTATCTTTGGCGGAGACGTGATTGGTTGTTAGAAGGATATTTTACGCATTATTTCTACGGGATAAAACGATAGTTTTCCTCGACTGTGTCACGATATTTAAAAGAACCTTATCCACTCAATGAGTTCCCTTCAGCTATAGCGCTAAACCAATCGCAGGAAGGTAGCTTTTGTGATTGGGTACTTTATCCTTAGGGGCGGAATAAAATAAGATTTTGATAAGCACATTTTAAGAACCTCTGGAAACATATTACTTTGCCTCGGAAATTTATGAAATTAACTTATTAAAGACCGGCTTGTTTGCTAACAGTAAACCAGATAGTCGGCGGCCTACGGTTTCGCTAAAATTTCAAAATAGTATGCAAAATTTGTCGCAGAAACGCGAAAATTGCTCGAAAAATTGTTTCGAAGACCTTTGGCACCTGAACATTAGCGGAGCACATCTTAAAACGATTTTAGACGGATTCACCACATGAAAAAGTTCCCCCATCAAGAGAACGTAGTTTGAACTAACGTGCGAGAATGTATGTTGCAAGATAGACTGTCAGGATTATGCAGTAGGTTGTTTACTACAATCGTCAAGTCAACTTCTCTTAAAGTTCTTTTTTTTCGTTAAGCCAAACGGAGACATTATGGAAGAGACAGAACAATATTCATGAAGACTATTATAAGAAATCATGTGCCTTGTAAGTGTTGAATCTGAAAACCACGGGACCAAGTTTAGAGGATGCTCCAAACTAGTGGTTCGCAGGATAAATAAACAATATGACCATCGAAATAACCTCCGAAAAATTCGCTCGAAATGCGTTTGCATTAAGAACCACGAAAACACATTAGGTGACGACGACCACTACCACTACCACTACCACCACCACCACCACCACAGAGCTCTAGTTCTTGTCTAACTAGCAGAAAGTCTGGCCTAAGTGAGTTACGTCCAAACATGTGTAGAGTTATAAAACACTTACACATCACGCCCAGACGGCTTTATGCAGTTGTACTAAAATTGGCGACGGTCAACAAAGCATAAAGCAGGTGCCAGCATTGTTGAGTTGTTGACGAGAACTAATAAAAATTTTCTCACAAATTTAATTTTCCTCGAGAGGATTACAATGCTGGTATTAAAGACAGATTAACACTGCCAACGAAGACCAGGGAGACTGGAATGACCATTTCTGGTTCATTAGCCGTCATCTGCCAGTCCTACCGAACCCAAGATGTTGCAGCACCCGAGGCTCGAACCTGCGACCTGTATCAGAAGTCCAACGCTCTAACTCAATGCGCCATGGGCCCCTTCTACTACTACTACTACTACTACTACTACTACTACTACCACTACTACTACTACTACTACTGCTAATACGAATACTACTACTATTATTATTACTACTTCTTCTTATTCTTCTACTACTACTACTACTACTAATACTACTACTTCTATGGCTACTACTACTACTACTGCTGCTAATACTAATACTACTACTATTATTATTACTACTTATTCTTATTCTTCTACTACTACTACTTCTACTAATACTACTACTTCTATGGCTACTACTACTGCTACTACTACTACTACTACTGCTAATATTAATACTACTACTATTATTATTACAACTTCTTCTTATTCTTCTGCTACTACTACTACTACTACTACTACTACTACTACTACTGCTAATACTAATGCTACTACTATTATTATTACTACTTCTTCTTATTCTTCTACTACTACTACTACTACTACTACTACTACTACTACTACTGCTACTGCTAATACTAATACTACTACTATTATTATTACTACTTCTTCTTATTCTTCTTCTACTACTACTACTACTACTACTGCTAATACTAATACTACTACTATTATTATTACTACTTCTTCTTATTCTTCTACTAATAATACTACTATATGTACTACTACTACTACTACTACTACTACTACCTCTACTAATACTGCTACTGGCCACCATGCAGCTTCTGATGGGACTCGAAAGTGAGCCCCAAGGCAGAATGAGACGAATGAGTGCCGTTGGCGATCGGTGAGCGTTTATCAACGAATGCTAGTATTCACACAAAGACAGCCCATAAATCGTGGAAAAGGTTGTCTGCAGCGATAACCTTTGCAATCATCTGTCAACTTGAATTCTATCCCAAATAGCATTAGCGGTCTTTTAGAGGTGTTATGATGCAGGTTCTTCACTAAACACCCATGAATCATGACCACAGCAAAGGATCTTTACCAATAACGGGTAGGTACTGAATCTGATAATCATGTCGCTGGCCATCAATCCTAAGAACCAATTTAAAAAGAATTTTTCGACAAAAAAAAACTAATTAACCGTAAAAACAGGCAAAACAAAAGCAATTTTAAACGCACGATTTTAAGCTTTTTTCACAGTTTTTGGCGCAGTCAAAAAGCGTCTTCCGTATGAGACAGGGCAATCAGGCGACCCTTTTCATGGTGCTCCTTGAAACAGAAGTCATGCGTGTTTGATGGGCTTCAATTTCGGTAAATCTACCATGCGCCCTGTCGTGCAATGAATGTTTTCTTTTAGTTCACAATGTGATTTGTCAGGTGGACGAAAAGGAATTCCTTGATATTAGCGCCGCCAGTCTGGGAAATTTGTGACGACGTATTCCCTTACTTATTATAACTATTTTCTCCCGTGTTAATCCATCCGCTTACTTGCATCAAACTTACTGACAAAGGTAGTCACTATGGAAGTCAATTATTTTCTTTAAAAGGACAAATAATAAGTGGCCTTTCTGACAATTTATTTGCAAAGAATACCCGCTTCGTGAAAGTTAAAAACCACGGAGGTGGAGACATTGTCAAGAACACACGGCCACCTCGGACCGCCTCTATATGCATCTGTCGGCTCGGCGGTTCCTGTGGAAAACTTTTTATTTCCTTGACGAGTTTGAGTTTTTCCAGAAGGGTAAGACGACGGCTAGCAGGGCTGCTCAGATTGAGTTCAAATATGATAAAAAATTGTTTTGTTTGCCGAAGAGCGCCGCCAAAGACACCCAAAAGTCCCTCGCAGGCACGGGGACGCCTTGGGTTGTGTAGTATCAATCGTGCAGTGGGCAAAAAAACAGGTTCAACAAACCAGCTGTCTGCACGTGACATAGGTGCGTTTGAAAGTATGGAATTATGATACACCCAGCGGTGCTCTGAACATTGTCTTCTAGTTTACTCAGGTGAAAACTGATCCAAAATTAACTGTCATTTTGGTGAAATGGCGTGGACCTTTCACTGCGTACCGTCAAGAATTTTGGTTGTTTTGCCTAGAGTGCGTGTGACATTCGACCCGTACTATCTCAACTGAAGGAATTGTTGTTTTGCACAATTAAGGAGTTATTTGACGTGGATGCGCTTACTCAAAATAAATGACTGTGAAGTTTAAATGTCACAGTCTATTAAAAGTAGCAGAATTTTGCTGGATTTGCCTCCGTGTGGCTTCGGAGACTTGCTTGGATAACTTCATTCTTCTGACGCTGTGACTTCAAGGATTCGCTATTTTTTCCTTGGAACGTAACACTTAAAAGTAGTGGGTACAGCAGATGCAATCCGTAGAGTTTTGCATGACCGGAAAGATGTATACATGTATCATTTTAAGCACTAATTTGTTAAGAATAAAAATAGATATAGCTGATTTCGTTATAAAATGTATTACTTACTATATCCACTAAGACTGCATATATAATTAACATATAATATTATCTTATTATTAAATAAACTCGATGGGCTTTTGAATTTGAGCTGCCATTTTTCTCCTCAATTCACATGGGAATTTTCTTATATGTACATAGGCTGCCCATTTTTTCATTAGATGCTGCTATTTACCACACTTTGTTTATAAAATTACAAAATGAAATAATTTACAAGCGACGGCGACATCATTTGGAAGAAAATCTGGCGCAAAACTTTGCTACTTATTCTCGGACAGCCGTTCATGCTGCCGAAAATTGCAGCTTTCGTTTACTTTATATCGTCTGTTGTCTTCCAGGCCTAACTGTTTGCGTAGAGAGAGAGCTACGCTTTGTTTTGAAAGTAAAATTCCAAAACTTTCAGCAAAAAATGTCCTCCATTCACCGTGATTAAGGTTGAGAACACAAGCCACACAAAACCAGAAGATCTCAAACAAATGGCCGAAGAACGCACATATTAACCTCATAGAGAATCATTCTTGAATGCGCCTCAAAATATCGACCAAATTGGACTTCTTTTCAAAAACGGTGCCAGTGTACCAATGTATTCCGCAGTGAATGGAAAGCCCTTTTGCTGAAAATTCTGAAATACTACTTGCACAATAATAAGCATCTCTCTCAGTACATGCGCCGTTTATTTTGTTGATCTTTCCAACATCAGCTGATCTGTTCGTTCCTAATTTATAAGACTGTAAACCTAATATTTCACTTGCTGTCCCCTACCTTAACTGCATTTATTAACAACATATTTCTAATTCACATATAAAACACCCAAATAATGGCCATTTTCATTGTTATACGTGGGATTATCGCTGACGATACTGTATCAAAATCAGATGATCCATGGATGCATTAAAAGGATTGAAGGAAAAGCAAGGTTTACGTTAATAAAAACACTTCATTTTATTTTTATACCAAAATTAATTGCAGATATACTCATAACTTAAATTCAGCTGCATTTACAGTAAAATATGAAACATAAGTGACAAAGCGGGCTTCTCAAAACAGATCGATTAAATTTTGTGCGTTAAAGTTTCAAGAATACGATACATATTGCAGATATGTATAGTTTACTATTTTTTTATACATTGAAGTACGTACTAACGCAGAAATAAAAGCTAACTTTACAGCAAAATGATACTGTAAAGTATAATACTTAAGTACCACCATAGGGAAATCAGTAAAACTCCTGATAATATCAGAAGAACGTGTGAAGTTGGTTTTTGTCTTGGTCAGGTCATAAAGTTCAACGACCATGTTCGTCAAGTCAAATGCAGTGTGGAACGTTTGTGTGTGTATTTCAGGCACCAAAATGAGTCCCAAACGCCCTGCATATTCTAGGGCTGTTGGCGGGTGCGTTCAGCGGCCGAAGCACTTCGGGAAAAAATTGAAATTGTTGGATATTCTTCGTGAAAAGACAAACTTTGCGGCTGCAGCCGGCCAATAAGATATCAGTCAAAGTACGGTACGCTACATCCAGAAGAACGAAGCAGCTCTTAGGCGTAACATGTTCTCAAGTTTGCGTCCTACTGCTAAAAAGGTAGAACATTACGCGACAAAGACCAGGGAGACTTGAATGGTCAAATTTGGCTTATCAGCCAATCATACTCAATCCCAAGTGGCGCCCTCACCCTCAAATTTGATTCTGCTATTTGTTGGTTAGAAGTTCAATGCTCTACTGAATGAGCTAGGAGCTCGTGACCTTGACGGTTTGGATCGGGACTATTGACACTGGCAGATGGGTGATACCTCATCGATCGGTTACGGGACTCAGTCGTTCCGTTCTGCCTTGGAGCTCACTCTAAAGCACCCCCCCCTCACCCCCCAGCAGCAGCGATCGGTGAGTGCCCATCTACCATCTAAGGAACACAGAAAACTTTGTTGTCAGTAGGGGGTGGTTCAACCGTGTTCACAAACGGTTCAACGTAAGAACCGCATCGCTGAATGCAGAGCCAGCATCTACCGACACAGAGGGCCATTGTCCGAGAGAATAGGTACAAGTTCGCATGAGACTCGCTCCTCCGGAAAAAAATTGCCGGCTAGAACGTTTCTTCTGAAGGAGGAAGTTAAAGTTTCGGGGGTCATTGCAAAAAATGAAAGGGCTACACTCATTATAGCTAGACACAAGCTAAATTCAGGCGTTTATATAAATCAAAAACAAGGACCCACATGAACAAGAACAACAACCTACTGCCTGGGTACCGAAAACCTTGGTTTTGCACTGGTTCCAGCAGGGCTTTCTCCCTCAAGCAAAAGAATCCTTGTATTTGAAAGTGTTCTTGCTTATGGATTCTACTGGTGGGCACCACGCGGACATATTTTCTTAAATTGTTTAAATATTGTTCCTGCCTCAGAGCACTACCTTCGTCACCCAACTTATGCCACAAGGCGTCATCCATGCGTTTAAGTCCAGGTACACGATGATCGCATGTCAAAACCTCTGCGAGTTTCATCGAAACAGACGAGACCTTCACCAGCAACCTTTTTCATCAACTTTCATCAACCTGATTAATCATCATTATCATCGTCATCATCACCGCCACCACCACCGCGACCTCCACAATCATCATCATCCTCATCCTCATCAGCATCCTCCTTTTCATCATCATTTCATCATCATCATCATCATCATCATCATCATCATCATCATCATCATCATCATCATCATCATCATCATCATCATCATCATCATCATCATCATCATGATCATCATCATCATGATCATCATCATCATCATCATCATCATCATCACCATCATCATCATCATCATCATCATCATCATCATCATCATCATCATCATCATCATGATCATCATCATCATCATCATCATCATCATCATAATCATCATCATCATCATCATCATCATCATCATCATCATCATCATCATCATCATCATCATCATCATCATCATCATCATCATCATCATCATCATCATCATCGTCATCATCATCATCGTCATCATCATCATCATCATCATCATCATCAAAATAATAATAATAATAATCATCATCATTATCATCAACATCATCAAAATAATAATAATCATCATCAACAATAACATCATCAGCATCTACAAAAACATCTTCATCCTCCTCCTCCTCCTCCTCCTCCTCATCATCATCATCATCCCTCATCATCATCAATAAGAATCGTTATTACTGAGTACCCATGCATAATTTTCAGTAATGTTTATTTTTATTGAGTACATTGCAGCTCTGTATTCTTCATTACTTAGATTTCTATTTATTTGTATTGTATGCACAGTAAATACCTGCCTCGGAGAGAGATTTAATACAATTGTAATCATGAAATACCCTACTGCTAGCTAAGAAAATGATAGCATAGCATTGAGTGTTTCGTAGGAAATGCGATTACGGAGAACACTTAGACGAGCAAAAAGTTGCGGACAGTAGACGGACATATACGCAGAATATTTTAGTGTATGTATTTTATCGCAACTTACTGTACATGTTGACTTTTAAAACTTAATTTAACTTAGGCCATAAATTTTGTAAAGTAACTTCAAGTGTTTTGATGAAATCCTTAATGTTCAACATATAAATGGGTTTTTGTTATTTGTCCATCAAATATTCTCTTAGTTTCAAAATTTGCAGGGTGTCTAGGAACGCAAAACCCACAAGTTTGTGGTATTCGCTTGGCCCTTTTATGAAAAACTCGGCGGCCTTAATGGGAAATGAAGGAACCGGGTGCAATAACGCCGACCAACCGACGAAAAGCGAGAACCCAAGACACGGCCTTGGACCGGCTCTATGGCCTCCCCAAACGTACACAAGGAGATTACTCCTTCCGATCCATCTTATCACTCAAAGGCACTGCAATGTATGGATTGTTAAAGTGGCTCTTTCGGCTAATTCGAACACCCCAGTCAGTTCCTCAACATAATTCTTGAGAACCTTAAAGGGGTAAGCCTCCTGCCAAGCGACTTCACGGTATCTTTTGATGTCACGTCCCTTTTTTGCTTCTAGTTCAGCAAGACCTGGCAGTCTAGACCGTTGAACTACCTTTAAGAAGCAAATACAATGAAATCGCCTCGGACACGCTCAAGTCCTCCAGCTCCTGAAGTTCTGTCTTAGGACGTACTTCACGTTTGACGGAACAATCTACGAGCAGGTGAAGGGAACACCAATGGATTCACCGATCTCCGGACTAAAAGCTAAGGTGGTCCTACAATGGTTGATTCACTGGTGTTCCCACACCACAGACCGAAATTTTGGGCTCAGTATGAAGATGACACGTTCGTCATCATCGAACGGGATCAGGTGCTCACGTTCAAAGAACGTCTCAACGGCGTCTTCCAAGACATACAATTTACGATGGAGGAGGAGAATAAAACCATCTGGCCTTCCTCGATGTCCTCGTCTGCCACAAAGATTTTGGTGCCCTAAAGTGTAAAGTGTTAAGGAAAGCAAAAAATGTGATGCAAGTACTGAACTTCAACAGCACTCACCCAATCAGCCACAAATGCAGTTGCGTAAGGACGCTATATCGGTGTGTTGAGATGCACTGCAGTGAACCGGAAGACAAAATTGCTGAATTGCAATATCTTCGACAGGTGTTCAGAGAAACTGGCTACTCGCACAACTTCGTTAACCAGTGCATGAGCGAACAAGCTGAGTGACAAATCGCACCGAACCAAAATATTGGTGAGCGATTCCATACGTCAAAAAACGCCTCGGAGACCGTCAGCCGCCTTCTCGCACAACTTGAAGTTGGAGTCGCACACAGACCGGAGGTCACCATTCGGCGTCAGGTAATGAAACTAAAAGACCCACTGCTACGGCAAGAAACATCTGGGGTAGTTTATGGGATATGGTGCAGTTGCGGGCAAAGCAACTACATCGGAGGAACTGGAAGTCTGCTTCGGATGCAAATTGCTGAACACGTGGCAGTGGTGCGGCGAAATGACACAAATTCTCAAGTCGTGATTCATTCGGCGAGAACTGACCACAAATTCCATTTTAATTAAGCCGAAATTCTCGCAAGAGAGGATAATCGCGTGAGCCACGAGTTGTTTGACTCATGGTTCACAGGCCCCCAGTCTAAGTGCAAAAACGTACCCAACCCATATTCGGTGTTAAGACTCAGTTTGGCCAGGGCAATCGGCCACTCATAGAGCGCTCAGGCGAACACATTTTCCAACGCCAGTGCCGGTGAGCCAGGTGACCGAGCCATCATCACGCCAACCCCTAACACGTGTGACACAATTTCTGCGGATAACAACTCGCATGCCAGTCATAAAACGATTAGCGCACCAGAGCACAGTCACCATCGATGGAGAGGGAGCCGTTAATTGCCATAGGCATGCAGTAGCGTAGCGACTGAAAACTTCCGACGTACGAATTTCCCGTTTCTGATACTGTCTCTGATGATGGGTTCAAGTTGGAGTCCGAAAAGTCAGGTGAATAAAGCTCTTGTCCCAGCGATCGCATCTACTTCTTCTCAATTACTTCCCGGGACTCGCATTTTTCACTTGTATATGAACCTCCGACAGCAAGGACAGGGTTTGAGGACAACAAACATTCGTACCAGATTGACAGACATTAATTTAATCACATTTGGATCAAACCTACTGCAATGTATTAAATCTAACAATTTTGATACGGTAAGGTGAGTGAGGGAGCAGGCTTTCTTAAGCAATCGACTATCAAGCTTACTTAGTTAAGTGGGTCAGATGATTGGAGCGTAGACGGTACTCAAACCTTGTCCTTGCTGTCATGGATTCGAGTCCCAAGAAGGCTAACGAAGTGTTTAAAATTGGGTCGGATAAATTATTTAAATCAAAAACTAAAAAGGTTTTAGACCAGCATTGAAAAGATAAGAGGTGGTGTTTGCATATCTGCCTTTTTTAACTGGCATCGTGGAACTTGGTGTCACAACATTAGGTCCAGGACAAAGGTTTGTCACTCTTATGGTACCAAGGCCCATTTTTGCCGTCTGGTGGTTTTTAAATCACTTTCAGAGATAATCAATGCCGGATGATATGAACATATTTATCATTGGCTTGGTTCATTAAGTCAATCCCTGGTCTGACCTTGAATGGCCACCTAAACAGGATACGGGAATTGGAACCATTCCACTTGCTTAAAATAGGTGGTCTTCCATAAATTTCAGGTAAGTAAATATACCCGCTAAAACTAACCCTGACATAAAACTAACCTGTCACCTTAACCTAAACTGTAGCTCTACCCTTAACCTAATCGCTACAGGTAACCTTAACCTTAAATTTGAACCTAATCCTCACCTTTATCTTTAACATAATTTAAGTAGGATTTAGCGCATGCATTGTGGGTGGGGTGCCTTTTCGATTTTCAGGCATCTATGAAAGGCATCCTGACCCAAATATTTATTCGCAGTAGTGTTTCCATTTGTTTCACGCATTTATTGACAGAACCTACGAATAAAAGATCCATGTTTCTGTTTGAGGCCATTTTTAAATGAGATATGACAAAATGTGCCTGAATGACAAATTTTTGTATCATTGATCGATTTTCAACATCCTCTCTTGCGTTCAACAATGGTTTGATATATTCTCCCAGAACCAGTCCATGCATGATTTTTCCTACAAGAGCTGCTGAGAGGCTTGTTACAGTGATACTTTTTGAAGACACAAGACAACCAAAATAGGTGAAAATGGCCGTGGCTTTTATGCTTTGAAGGTGACAACCAGCAGACATACTAACTAGGGCCCGAAAACTGATAACTTGTCGACACAGGTGGCAGTCGTCTTCAAAAAATATGCTTTCCCTTCAAGTAACTGTCTTTTAAGAAGTAATAAACCCAGCTAGCTCTTCTGACAGAAGACGCAGCATTTCATCAAGCTTGGTCTGCAGGCATAGTTGAAAAGCCACAGACGTAAAGTTTATGGCTACTATAACCAGTCTCACGGTAAATACGTTCTGTCTGTGTGAGTTTGCTAGTCGCAAAAATTTGCCTTAGTGTTAAATATTATGTAAATTTTATATTAAAATAATTGTAGAGGGTTTGAGGACAAAATAAAAATAAAATTTAGAAGCAATATTAAAAGGTCAGTTTTTTTCTGCAAAGATCTGAGAGCATATTACCGTTTAAGCTAAACCAATGAAAGCTATCTGTATTAATCCTAGTGCATACAAATCTGGAGTTTGGTTAGGGCTTGGCTGATGATAAAAATTAAGTCAGAAATAGCCATTCCAGCCGTACTTGTTTTCGAGTATTTTGTTCAGCAGCATGAAAAAAATGGATCAAAGGAAATGGAAACAGGCAATAAAGGAGCTGTATATGGAAAGTTTTGCTACTTAAACACTGAGGGGTTTAGAACTGAGCTAACAGTTCAGAATTATCCACTGTTCTTCATACCCTAAAGCATTATACGAAATTTCTAAAAGTATCTAGGTGACAGTGTAAAAACCCTATGAGTATATTTCATGACTGTACTAAACTACTATTTTTCTTCCGTATGCCGTCGCATGGTACCAACCGTTGTGGCCTTAGAGTAACGAATTATTTAGGACAGAAGGCTAACAATACAAGTCCTTTGAAGTCATCAAAAAGCTTCTCATAGTGGGTCTGACAAAAATCGGACCAGCAAAACACCTGAAAAAAAAAACAAACTTTATCCCTAGAGAAGGAATTGTCTTAAGAACTTGGAACGCCAATGCCTAATCAAAAATCTCTCTGGATACTGGCATGTTTTTGTGTCAACTAATTGAAGAAGTTTAAAAACAGACGGACACATAGGAAAGATTAAGTTCTTACGACTTTAATAGTTAGAGGCAACTTCAGTTGAAGTAATTAGGCATGCCAAAAGCTTTTTTGGTAGCTGGGCACACATCGATCGGTTACGGGACTTAATCCTCGCGTTCTGCCTTGTGGCTCACACTGGAGCTCCGCCAGCAGCCTACAGTGGATAATATTATAGGCATATTAATACTATCGCCAAAAACAAGAGAGACTGGAATGACCAGTTCTGGATTATAAGCCATCATCAGCCAGCCATACCCAATCCCATCCACCACACTTAATATGCCCGATCTTAACCGGCAAGCCAACAAGCCCGTAGCTAAGTGGGTAGAGCGTTGGACTTGTAACCACCAGACCCCAAGTTCAATTTGTGTGCTGTGCAATACCTGAGATTGTGTTTGGGTGGCTGATGACGGCTAATTAGCCAGAAATGACCATTCTAGTCACTCTCGTCATTGCCGGTTATGTTCATCCGCCTATCAGGCACTTTTTGTCTTCTGCTAGCGTGTCCATTAACAGCCAGAATAACTCGTCCCTTCCGAACCAGGGGTTTAAGTTCCAATGCCTCTTTTTTACTGCGTTCCATATGACATCTCTCATTCTTGTGGAATCCGATGTTTATAGAAAACCTTCATTAACTGCCGGGTTTGGTACCTGTAGGCATGGGCCACATATACAGGATGATTTCTTCCTGATGTTGGCCATACCTTCACCGGCCTTTCATTGTCCTGCCCAGGTCTTAACTTTCGATTCTGATTTGTGGATAAGTATGACTTATGTGGCATTATGTGGCACCAAAGCCCTAGGGACCATAGTATTATATTTGAAGGTAACGGTTAAGGTTAGTGTTGCCTGTAGGATTATAGGTTTAGATAGGGTTAAGATTAAGATTATGACTACGGTTTAGATATATGTTAGGGCTAATGCTAAGGTGAGGACACTTGAGTATTTCCCCTTCCTGGAGTTATGCACAGGGCTACCATTATAACTTGGGTTGGGTGTTCATCTTCCCGTGTCCCTAAGTGAAGCAATATTCAGAATGGTGCAAGAATTACCGATTCGTGGCCCGGGTAAGCGAGGACTGCAGGCGTACTCAAGCACGCTGGAAATTATTCGGTGAAACCGTCAATGAGACTCCCAGGAAGCAGCTCGGAAGAAAGGCGTACGAATGCTGGAACAAGGTTGTTCGTCTGCAGTTTGAATTCACAGTAGAACCCATTATCCGAAGAGACCGTCTCAGCCCGAATCTCACTCGCAACCAACTTGGAATTGTTCATTATTTTTTCAAAGAAAAAAGACCGTCGATGACGATTTTGATAGACTGCTGTGCATGCTCTGAAAGCTTAACTCCCACATCATGGTTTCCCGCCTTAGGGATATTTAGCCGTATAAAGGTGCCGCCTCGTTTATTTATAATATGCCGTTAATAATTAATGCTGTTGTTGTGATTATAATTTCTTGGGATGTTTTACAAAGTTCATTTCTTGAATTTTCATATCATATATTTGCAATACTTTGGGGCTGTATATTTAGGCTGATTACTATATCATTAGCAATAACAAATATTCCTAACGTTTCTCCAATGCTCGGTTTCAATAATTTCTGAGACCCAATACGAAGTTCTTTCTGTCCCGCTACGTACAAAAATCCCAACTCTTATTACCGCTTAAAATGCAACGTTCGACTGCTCCAGAAACATACTTAGAAAATTATTGGATACAAAGCTAAGAGTAAATTTGAGCACATGTTTTAAAATACCTATCTCAAATGCATCAGTTTCAAAATAAATGGTTTGCTAAAATGTTTAAAAGGAAATCCTTGTCGATTCTGTGTTGGCAAAGTGACAAAATATCCATGAGCGTACCCAGTCAATGGAAAGGTATAGACCAAGTAAGTGCTAATTGATCTGTTGGTATTTTTAATGAACTGGTCGGATACAATTTTACACGATAGTTGACACAAAACTTTGCATGGATTTGAGTGAGAGTAAGATTACCAGTCACCAGCAGTGCACCGAGTTCTATGAAATATTATGCAACAAATTTTTGACTCTTTTAGAATTTTCCCATTTTTCACAGGCAAGAGCACATACTGTATACCATACAGCCATAAAATGCTTCAAACCAGGTAAACATCTAAAGGAAAACGCATGTGGGTCAAATACACTGCTAGCCGGCACACACACAAACAGGCAACATGCCGTTAGTTTAAATTTAGAACATCGAATTGTGAATGGTACCTAAAAGATGGAATCGAATTACCAGCTCAGCTACGCTCATCTCCAACCGGTGCGGTCTCTAGAATCCATCGAAGGCGAACGGAAGGAGCTAGGCTAACTTGAGGTGAATATTCGATCGCATAAATGTTTTTCATTTTTTAACTGTTCTTTCAAACTCGTAAGGAGTACAAGTGGCGATGGACTCCAGGAAGAGCTCAAAAGCTTAAATGAACAAATAAATGCTTCCGGCGATCGAACAACCTTCTACTTCTCCCCTGACACACCAATACTGGGGCAGAAGTTTTCACCTTAATCCAACTGATGTACACTGAACTCCTCTCGGAACGTGAATAGACATCCGCGAGAACGGTGTCAGCAGACAGGATTACTTGGTGAGAGACACAAATGGTGAGGATTCCCTCTGACAACGGCTTTCCCATAAAATCGTGCGTATAACTGACGTTTTGAGATCTGCTTTCTGTCGGTCAAGGAATCTGTTTTTACGAACGGCATGAGATGCCACTGCAGTGAAGTCAATACGCCGTAATAATTCAACGTAGAAGTCCACAGCGTAATCCCCCCCCAGATTGTAACTGCTTTTACCGAATTCACTGTATGAACTATCGTGCTGGGAGTATCGTGAAGCCATTTAAAACGTATGAACCAACTATGCACATGTTTTTATCTTCCAAAAACCAATTTTCAGCACAAATAGAAAAAATTGGCGGCAAAGCCCACGTGAAATAGATTATAGATTTTACAGCAGCTAATCCACGCCCTCTTCCCTCACACACTTTGAGCTGACCGTGTCAGAATGACCGGTGATGGGCGCCGGCATAGTGGCGTACCACACACTACCTCGTCAACAATGCATGTGACATGCTACTGAAAGTGCTGCTCTTAGCTTACATAAAAAGGATACTAAAAGGACGCACTGAGAAGGAGATTCTGCAGCCTGGCTCCCTATCAGGACTGACATATACTCTCAGTTCACAAGTTCAAAAGGCGTGAATCCTTGCACGGTGAGCAGGACCCCAGCGTCACCCATTTGTTTTCAAGTGGAAGGAACTGGTTCGCCATGAGAATTGATTGTTTCTTGTTTGCCTCATCCATCCCACACATGCGCCAGTAGACTGCCAGAGCCTGTCGGACGCCTGACGATGGGGTTACGCATAATATACACATATATGAAGATGAATAGAGCCAGCAAAGACAAGGCAGACTGGAAGGGTCATTTCTGGCTTACTTGCCGTCGTCAGCCAGTCATACCCAACCACAGGTGGTGCAGCGTCGGAGCAAAGAAACCGCGATACGTTGATCGGAAGTCCACAACTCTAACCCTTGAGCCACGGAATCAATATATTGCCGGTTGATGGTGAACACTCACCGATCGCAGAGGGAAATCACTAATTCCGCTCTGCCTTGAGGCTAAATCTTGAGCCCGGCCAGCACCAGCAGAGCGGTTAGTAGAAAAATAGGTAGATGAATATAGCCAGAAAAAAAAACAAGGGAGATTGGAATGGCCATTTCTGGCTTACTAGCCATCGTAAGCCTGTCATACCCAACTCCATAGCAAAAAACACCCCAGGAACGAACCCGCAACCCATTGTTCAGAAGTCCAACGCTTTAACCATTGCGCAAGCGGCTCGTTGTCTTGTTTGTCTATATCGTGAATATTGACTTGGATTAGTTGACGAACGCTCAACGAGTGCTAGCGAAACTCACACGTTCCACTCTGCCTTCAGGCTCACGGCCAGCAACAGCAGAGCGGCTAGTAGAAGAATAGCCTGAGAAATATTGCCGGAAAAGACAAGGGAGACTGGAATGACCATTTCGGGCTTATAAGCCATCGTCAGCCACCCATATACACCTCCATATGTTGCACCACCCAAAGATTGAACCCACAACACGTTGTTTAGAAATCCAAAAATCAAAACATTCAACCATGGGCTCGTTGTCTTGTCTGCTTAGATAGGGAATATTGACTTGCATTCGTTGATGAATGCTCACCGATATCTAACGGAACTCACTCGTTCCACGCTACCTTGTGGTTCACTCTTAAGCCATGACATCATCGGCACAGAGATAAGAAGCAGAATAGGCAGATGAATATTGCCACCAAAGACAAGGTAGAATGCAGTGGCCTGTTTATGTTTTAATAGCCGTCGTCAACCCGTCATACCCAATCTCAGGTGATGCCCCACTCCAACATCAATCTCGCGACTCGTTGAACAGAAGTACAGCACTTTAACTATTCAGCTGCGGGTTTGATAACTTGCTAGCTTCAATAGGGCCTATCGACTTGCATTTGGTGATGAATGCTCACCGATAGCTTACTAAACTCACAAGTTCCGGTCTGCCGTAAGGCTCACTCTCGATCCCATCCAGCAGCGGCACAGTGGCAAGTAGTTGCATGGTATGTGAATATGGTGGGCAACGAGAAGGGAGTATAGAATGGCCACTTCTGGCTTATCAGCCATCGTCAGCCAGTCATTACCAACCACAGGTGGTGCGGCATCGGAGCAACGAGAACGCGACCTGATGAGCAGAAGTCTAAAAATTAAACCAATGCGCCACGAGCTCGTTGTCTTGTTTGCTTAGAAAACGAAAAAGTGACTTGCACTCGCTGATGAATGCTCACCGATCTTTAGTGGAAAGCAAAGGTTCTGTACTGCATGGAGACTCACTCTTGAGCACAGCCTGCAGCGGCAATGTGGCTAGTAGCAAGATAGACAGATGAATATGGCGGGCAACAACAAAGGAGAATAGAATGGCTATTTCTGGCTTCGAAGACATCGTCAGCCAATCATTTACCAACCACAGGTGGCGCAGCACCAGAGCGACGAGCCCGCGACCCGTTGAACAGTAGTCCAACAATTAAACAATCGAGCCACTCTTTCTTTGTCTTGTGTGCCTAGGTAGGGAATATTGACATGCATTCTTTAATGAACCCTCACTGATTGCTAAAGGAACTCAATCATTCCGCACTTCCTTGAGGCTCACTCTCGAGCACAGTGTCTAGTAATAGAATAGGCAGATGTATATTGCCGCAAAAAACAAGGTAGAATGTCGTGGTCGTTTCTGTCATATTAGCCGTCATCAACCAGTCATAGCCAACCTCAGGTGATGTCGGCTTAGATAGGGAAAATTGACTTGCATTACTTGGTGAAAGCTCACCGATTGCTTACGTTACACACTCCTTCCGCTCTTCCTTCAGGTTCCAGCCACACCAGCAGCGGCACAGTGGCTAGTAGCAGAATAGGCAAATGCATAATGACGGAAAAGAAAACGAAGACTGGAATGCCAATTTCTTGCTTATTAGCCATTGCCCGCAACCCAAGGATCGAACCCATTTTTCAGAAGTCCGGTGCCTTAAAGATTGAGTCACGGACTCGTTATTTGGTCTGCTTAGACCGGGAAAATTGACCTGCATTCGTTGGTGAACGCTCACCGATTGCTAAAGGCACACCATATTCCGCTCTGCCTTGCGGCTTACTCATCGAGCCCCACTAGCAGCTACAACGCGGCTGGTAGCAGAATAGGCAGCTGAATAATGCCGGAAAAGACCAGGCAGACTGGAATGGCCACACCTGGCTTATAAGCCATTGTCAGCCATTCATACCCATCCCCATATGGTGCAACACCCAAGAATCGAACCCGCAACCCCTTGTTCAGAATTCCGGTGCTCTAACCATTGAGCCACGGGCTCGATATCTTGCTGGCTTAGATTGGGGACATTGACTTGCATTCATTGGTAAAGGCTCACCGATCGCAAACGGCACTCAAGTCATTCCGCTCGGCCTTGAGGCTCCATCTGGAGGCACGCCAGCAGGCACACAGAGCTAAGTAGTAGCCGTTTTTGTTTTATTAGCCATATTCAGCCAGTCAGCCAACTCCATTTGTTGCACCGCTCAAATATGGAACCCCGACCCGTTGTATAGAATTCCAACGCTTTAACCATTGCTCCATGGGCTCGTTGTCTTGTCTCCTTAGATCATGAATATTGACTGTCATTCCTTGATGAATACTCACCGCTCGCTAATGGAACTCACATGATCCACTCTACCATGAGGCTTACTCTCGAGCCCGGACAGCATCGTCACAACGGCTAGTAGCAGAATAGGCAGATGCATATTGCCGGAAAAGGCAAGGGAGTCTGGAATGGCCATTTCTGTCTTTTTATTCATCGTCAGTTAGTCATAACCAACTCCAATTCGTGCACCACCCAAGGATCAAACGCGCAACTTGTGGTTCAGATTTCCAACGCTTTAGCAATTGCGCATCAGGCACGTTGTCTTATCTGCTTGGATCGGGAATATAGACTTGCTTTCGATGGTGAACGCTTCCCGATCGCTAATGTATCTCCCTCGTTTCGCTCTGTCTTGAGGATCACTCTCGAGTCCCGCCAGCAACAGCACCAGTTTTAGAAACAGAATAGAGACAAATATGGCCGGCAAAGACAAGGTTGACTGTAATGGCCGTTTCTTGTCTTATTAGTCATTTTCAGCCAGTCATACCTAACCGTAGGTGGCGCAGCACCCAGGGATCGAACACGATAACTCATTGTTCAGGAGTCCAACTCTAACCATTGAGCCACGCGTTTAATGAATTGCTGGTTTAGATCAGGAATATTTACTTGCTTTTGTTACTGAAGGATCACTGATCTCTATCGGAACGGTCTCCTTCCACTCAGCCTTGAGGCTTACTCTCGAGTTCGGTAAGCAGCCGCACAGCTGCTAGTAGCAGAAGAGACATTTGAATATTGCCAGCAATCCCAAGGGTGATGGGAATTTCTATTTCTGGTTTACTAGCTGTAGTCAGCGTGTCATACACAACCCCAGGTGTTGCACCAACCGGCGGTCGAACCCACGCTGCATTGAGCAGAAGTCCAACGATCTAACCATTGGGCCACGTTTCCGTTATCTTGCCGGTTTAGATTGAGAATATTGATACACACTCACCGATCTGTAAAGATCTGGTTAAGGAACACGTACGTTGCGTTGTGCCTTGGAGCTCACTTTAGAGCCCTCGCGAGCAGTCGCATTATGACTTAAAGTATATTTTGATAAGGTGGAACCGACAAAGACCAGGGAGACCGGAATGGCTATTTCTGGGTTAGTAACCGTCATCAGCCAGTCATACCCAATCCCAGGTGTGGATCACCCGAGATTCGAACCCATGACCTTTGGTCATTGAGTGTAGCACTCTACCATTGAGCCACGGGCCCGTTGTTTTGTCGGTTGCGATCGGAATATGAATTATGATAGTTTGGGGTTCACCGATCTGGTTAAGGATATGTTCAGATGGATGCCTCGCAACGAGCGTCCACCGAAAAGGCTCTAATGCCGATATCATACTTAGCTATGATAGCAACCATCCTGTGGCCCATAAAAGAAGCTGCGTTCGAACCCTTTTCCACCGGGCCTTTCGTTACTGTAGTAGCGATCATCTACGCAAAAATGAACTCACTTACCTGTATCGGCTATTCCGACTCAACGGATACCCAGTCAGTTTTGTGAAAAACTGCCTCAGACACCAGAGGCAACCATAAACCTTCGGGTCCAATGGAGAACCCGGACCGCGTAAATTCTACTCCCTACCTTACATGCAGGGCATCTCCGAAGCGATCGCCCGACAATTAAACCGGTTTGGCATCTCCATTGCGCACAAACCGGCATCGTCCTTGCGCGCAACACTATCCCGAGTAAAAGACCCTGTACCCAAAGAGCAGCAAACTAATGTCATCTATCGCATTCCGTGTGCTAACTGCTCTTGCACTTATATTGGTCATACCGGCCGACGACTTTGGACGCGTATTACGGAACATAAACTAGCCATTCGTCGACGCGACCCTTTGTCACTCATCTTTGCGCATGCCCTTGAGTTCGACCATCGCTTCAATTGGGACGGAACCGAAGTTGTTGCAATGGCTAACAACAAACAGGCGCGTGAATTCCTCGAGGCGTCGCATTCTAACACGACCAGCATCAACCGCCATGTCGATCTGGACTCCCAATACGAAGTCCTGCGTGCCCGGCTCACTGATTTGCGCCCACAACCTAACCACAGCCGCTAATCTTTTCTGGACCATGTAGAATCTCACTGTCTCGCCACCCCCTCCCCCTGACACGGCGAACAACAGTTGAAACGATAAACACCTCAAAAAATCGATGCAATTACCTCTGTCCCCATCCCGCATCGTCGACCATTAAGTTTACCGTCTGCAGTCACATTTAATCGCCATCCCCCTTCGCCTCCGACACAGCCCCCGCCCCCCTAACCGGCCCCAATCCAATCATGTACCCATTCCTCACACCCCAGTTGGTTGTCTGTCCTGTAGCACAAACTGGTCATCTGACCATTTCATTTCTCCTCTGTTCATTTCGTCTGACGACGGGTTGGTGTGACCAACTTAAAAATTCACGAGTACAACTCTATTTTCCGACGAGCCCTTTTTTCTTCACTATATCATCTCGGAGTGCACTCTACCTCAGCTATTCAACATATTTTTGGGCGTCAAACGCTTATTCTTACCAGACGTTGGGAGAAATTTGCACAGAGACAGGCGATGACTTACGAGCAACTGACGTTTCTTCACCGCTGTCGCGATCATGATATTCTACCGAAGTCTCTTCGCTTCAAGCCCACCTTGCCTAATGAAACTGGAAGACTACTTGCGCGCAAATACGGATTTAGAGTTTTGAGTGCAGTTATATCAGACGTTCACCATCGTCTTTTGCAAATTTGAAGCAACAATATCAGACCTTCGAGCACGGTGCGTTTCAGCCCTACCTGAAAATGTATTCGAGAACATACTGCAACGAATAAATGCCACTGCTATGGACGCCAGAAAAAAGATGCGAGCCGAACTTCAAGTTAAACTGCAATCTCTTCTCCGTCCTCTCAATGAAAACCACAGATCAACATGAGTTGTTAACCTTTCCAAAAGGATTCTAACATCTGCTGAAATAAGCCTACTAGCTAAGGGTACAAAATTCAGCCACACCGATGCTGCACCTACAAACTTCCTAGCCAGCCTTGAATCTGTCCTACTATATTCTGCTGTGCCTGAAGACATGCGTGCGGACATACGCAGCTGTGCCACTAGTCTCATTCGACAAAAGAAACACCACCAAGTTTTGCCCATCGACGAAGAAAAGGGACTAATATCCCTAAAGACAGACGATAGTATAGTGATTGTGTCTGCTGACAAGGGTGGCGCCACCGTCATCATGGAAAAGACTGACTATATCAATAAAGCTAATCAAGTCTTCAACGACAGGGAAGCCTACACACCACTCGCAGAGGATCCAACTAAAAAGCAGACCGCATCTGTGAAGAGGAAGATCACTGAGCTCGCTCGACTGAAACTCATAACCCCAGATGACTCCAGATTTATAAATCTCAGTGATCCCCGTATTGCACATGCATATGGCCTCCCAAAAGTGCACAAAGCAGATGCACCGTTGAGGATCATAGTACCTCTCATTGGATCGCCCGCTTACAACCTTGCTAAATGGTTGTACCGGCACCTGAAGCACCTCACCGCTGGATAACAATACAGCATTAAAAACTCTCAGGCATTCCTCCAGAAGATCCAAGGCCTTAAAGTAAGTCCTGATGAGTGTATTCTATCGTTTGACGTAGTTGCCCTGTTTTCTTCAATACCACATGAATTGATCATTGAGAGCGTAACTCGGCGCCTGCAAGATAACCCAATTTATTTATGTTCTTAGGATGACGTCCTTAGGATTCAGAATACTTAACAATGAGTATGGACCAATTTTTTATACGTTATATGTAATCTTACTCACTGGATATATATGATGGCATATGAATGGACATTTTGCGATGTTGAAATGTCTCTTAATTGCGCACGTTTTCTAAACCGAAAGATACCCTGTCCATAGGTATGACCTTTAACGAAGAGTTGCGTTTCAACCAACTGAGCAAAAGAAAATACCCTCGGCATTTTTTCTATAAAATATATTAAAATGAAAAATGGTGCTGAAAATAAATGTGACAAATACATAGTACTTAATTATAATTTTTAACCGAGTGTGGTTTTTACTGACAACCGGGAAGAAGGTCATTCAGAAGCCAGTATCCTGTCCTGACTGAAATATTATGGGTATTTTCTGCACGATATAAATGAAACAACATCATCTATTCCATTCTTCCTAATCGCAAACACAGTTGGGAATGTCAGTTAACTTTTTCCTGGGGTAGGCCAGCTTTAGTATACACAGGCATATGGTTACTAATCCCAAACTGCTATTCGAATATCTGTCATCTTGGCCAGCGTGGTGTTTATTATTATTATTCGCAATGCGACAGCAAACGGGATATTAGATCAGGTTCCATGCACAACAGGGTGAGCGGGTCCCCTAAAAGAGATCGGTGAGGAACATATACTATGGTTAATATATCCGATCGCGACCAACAAAACAAGGAACCCGTAGATGAACGATTGGAACTTGGGACTTCTGAGTAACGAAACGCGAGTTTGAACCCCAGATGTTACAAATCTGTGTTTGAGTATGGCTGGCCGATAATGGCTAATAAGTTAGAAATGGTAATTCTAGTCTCCCTTTGTTCGTTTTTCAGTTTTTCCCGTCTGGCATTGCTTGCGGATTTGCACAGGCGGCTGCCAGGGCCGTACATTGTAGCTCCAAAGGTAGAATGTGTTTTGTAATGTAGCCAGAACGGTTGCCTTGCACACAGCAGCCGATGAACACACTTATGCCTGAAAAACAAAAACATTCATCGTGGGTCGCTTGACACCCTGGGAGTAATGCTCTCAGACAAGCTAGGAAGTAACAGACGCACCGATATAGAAAATGCACAAAACGGTCCCAAGGACGCAGCCAAGATCGAGGGTTTGGAAAAAAGGTTCAAATATCTGCGCGATGAAGGTTGATTCATTTCCAGCGTTCTCGATTTAAGATTAAGTAACTATCACGCAAAGTCTATTTTTCAGGTGAAATGTTAACATAAAAACTACAATTTGTTTTCCGATAGAAAAGATTGCATATGGTGCCTCTTGCATTATGCGTTTCACATTTGACTCTCCAGGCACTTAGTGAGTAGAATTTTATGTAGAGCAAATAGGCACAAAAATAAACTTAACGCGTACTTCACGGCCAATTACGCCATCCGCAGCTTGAATATTCAGAGAATGGAGAAATTTTTGTTGTAAATAAATTCTTAGTATGAGATTTATAAGATCCACAAACATCCATTTATTAGTACTCTTCGTGAACATTGCAACATCTTCCACATATATTAATCTTTTAACGGAATTTATATACTTATTGTTTTATTAGTATACGGGTGTTTATACTTTCCCTTACTTTGAAGTTTTAAAATTCTGAACACAGGCAAAAGGACGGGTCGGATTGAAGATAATTCAGCCATTGAAAACCTTTTTCAAACCTGGACGGTCCCTTTGTGCTTCCCACATTCAGAGAAGACACAATTTGCCACCAAAGGCAGGCATATGCTTCTAATTTATTTGAATTTATAAGCTTACCAAACTAAATTGAAAAATCCGATAAATTAAGTTGACTTCTTGACCTGTACGGCCGCCGTATAAAGATGGGCAATAGGAACGTCCCACCAACTGTAACTTCAAACTTAACCCTAGCCTAACCCTGAACCTAAAGCCTACAGTTAACACAAAACCAATCCTTGCCTCGTCACAATTTCCTGACCATAACCATAACTCCGACCTTTACCCTTACCCTAAACCTAACCCTAAACTCAACCCTAACCCTTGATTGAATCCTTAACTGAAGTTCTCCAGGAATTTGGCCAAAAACCCCATGCACTACGGAAATTTCCTATTCCCGTGTCCAGACGGTTTACCTGAGTATAATTTAGGCCGGTGATCACAAACACGCATTCAAATTCCAGCAACCAGGTGGGATTAAAATATTGTAGGATTACGTTCCATGCTATTCAATGATAGAACCTCACCTAAACGCTCCTTTCTGTTGGAAAAAAAAACATTTTAGAATTACAGCTAACGTTTCATACGATATTCTAGCAAGTCAAAAATATATTTTACAACGTTATGGTACAATGCTCTTTCGACAGCTTCTAAATAAGACCTTAAAGGCAATCAGAGCAACAAGCATTGAAGACAAGGAACAGTACAGATGATGATGTTAATGATAAATTTCAAGAACGTCAAGCAGCCTGACAAGGTTTATTGAAACTCTGTGACTAACATCCCATCATAAAAATTCTAATTGCTATTAAAGATCAAAGCTACACACATTCAACCCAACCAAATATAGTTAAATTCCCCAATTCTCAATTTTTTTTTCAATAAAGAGGAGATAATATATTGAATTCACGAAATATTCCCAAGATCTGACATATAAGCACGAAAAGTGTCTAGCTGCCATCCACAAGAGCTTTGCCGAATACTCTCAGGGAATCGATTAGTTAATCCATCAAAGTTTCACTTTGTTTTTCGAGTTAATTGTTTAACGGGCAGGCCTGGTTCTAAAGCAGAACAGTTAGAACGACTTTTGTGTTTGCCGTTTTGAAGGTGTTTTGCGGTTTCCCAATTCTCCACATTAACGTTTCATGGTTCCTTCTTACTTTCACTCTGTTGACCTCAGAATGGACACATTTGACAGGGTGTTTACCATATTAATTTCATTGCACTTCACAGGTTTATCAGCCGTTTTGCTATTCACCCCAAAGTGCATATGCCCATATTAATTATTCGCTTGTTGGTCGCGTGTGAGACTTGGTCCCATAACAATAGAACATAGTAGCTTTAAATAGAAACACAACGTAGATATACGTATGTTGATATGGTACAATATTTAACCATAATGACGAATGTTCATCCAGACAACGTTCATAATTTAAAGATTCAGGGTGAAAAAGGAAATTTCTGGAAAGGAACCGTGTTCGTTACCATTTGATGACATCATTTACGGTAAATTCTGCCGACATCACCCTCGAAGGTCTTGTGAATAGCATTCAAAAACGACGTTAAATTGCTGTTAGGAGTGACTGCCTTCATGACATACAGAAAACTAAGAGGAGCGTAGGGGTTGACTTAAGGAAAGTAGGTGTATGGCAGTCTGGCCAACGAAATTACTCTGTGCATTTAAGTCATAAACTATGCCAAAGGGCTGAAAACAAATGCCTGAAATAGTTCTTTTTATATAATTACTAGAAACAGTGTTAGCGCTGCACATAAGATGGGTAAACATTGAATAAAGTACTATTCTGACAACAATTCAAAGTCTAATAAGTTTGTACTGCAAAAGACCAAAAGAGTGTTTTCAAAGTGAACTCATAAGTAGGTTACTTTTCTATTTTTTTCAAATAGACTCAAGTTTACACACACGTATATATATATTTCGAAGTAAAGAAGTTCTTTGGGAAACAATGAGTAAATTTTGGACGCTGGTTCCCCAGGTCGTCGTCAGACTTGTGGTAAATGTGCAAAAAACAGTTAAAATTTAAAACATGTCGGAAAATCGATATTGCTGAATCCGTCCTGCCGATAGCTGTCATTGTTGGTGAACATCTCAATATGATTGGCTACCGCCTTTTTCACTTGTCTTTGAGATTATTGTAAACGGCATCCAATTAGATGTGCCGATTAATGCACGAGTCATCAGAATGAATGGCCTCTAAGAATTCCAGGCCTCTCTTCGATGGGCAGAAGCCAACAATACGCGTTTTATCCCATGCAAATTTGTGCCCAGTTTCTAGTGTATGCACGACAACTTGAGACAGGTGGTCTCGTCTCTTGACAGCCAACTGATGTTCGTGTAGGCGTGTAGAGACTGATTTTCCTGTTTGGTCGCAATACACAACATTACAACTGTCACATGGGATTTTGTAAACGGCTTCTTTTTTATCTAAATAGCCAACCCTATCCTTAGGGTGTACAAGCTGGTTTCGAATTGTAGTCGTGGGTTTGTGCGCCACGTAAATTTGGTGCTTCCCCAGGTGTCTTTCAACGAGTTCAGACACGTTCTTAATGTATGGAAGTGTTCGCCAGTTTTTTATTGTGGGCGCATGATCGGAACAATCTAGTTCCTTATCTTTTTCTTTTTCTTTTAATTCTTGATGTCTCATGCATCTACGTACAAAATCTCTAGGGTAACCGTTGCTGGAAAACAGGTTGAATAGATAAGTGAATTCAATTTGATAAAGTTACTTGGTAGAACAGTGAGTTTTTGCTCGGTTGATGAGTGCGTTGACCACGCTTCGTTTGTGGGCGACAGGGTGGTTGCTCTCATAATGTAGGATAGCATCCGCATTAGCCTCTTTGCGGTAAAATGATGTTTCAAAGGTCCCGTCAGTCTTTCGCTGTACGAGGACGTCAAGAAAAGGTAGTTGTTTGTCAATTTCTTTTTCGAGCGTAAAGGTTATTCCAGATATCGTCGAATTAATAATATTGTTTTGTGTTTCCAGTCGGTCCCTTTTATCGATGACAAACGTGTCATCGACGTAGCGTACCCATCACTTGGGGTTAACCAGTGGTAGGGCAGTAGCTTTTAATATTTGCATTGTTACTTCCGCTAGGAAGCCAGAGATGGGTGAGCCCATAGGGGCTCCCTTTTGCTGTTGATAGAACTTATGTGAGACTGAAAAAAATGTTTCTAAGCATAAGTCCAAGAGTTCAAGCAAGGCAGATGTAGGAATATCCATGCCATAAGCGTGGAGTAATTCTTCTGTGTATTTCCTTGCAAGATCTAATGGTATGGAAATGAAGAGAGAAACAACATCGAAAGACACCATTATTTCATCTGCTGCAATGTTTAGTCTTCGTAATTTGTCCAGAAACCCTAGGGAGTTGTAAATGGATGTTTCACAATTCTTTGTCAATGGGTTTAATTTGCGGAAAAGCCACTTAGAAATCTTATAATTGGGTGCACCGATTAACGATACTATCGGTCACAGTGGCACCTCTGGCTTGTGAACCTTAGGTAGTTTCAAGCGATTCAGATTGTTTATAGTGAGAAAAATGCGCTGAACCTTTAACCTCACTCTCTCCCCACCACCACAATCAGACCACCATCCGAGCTGGTTAGCTGTCTAATGCGGAATTGGGTGCAGCTGCTTGTGACCTCGTCTACGCGTACTATGTACACGACCTGACCTCCAAACACAAGCATCAGGTTTTCACACAACAAGGGGTCGAACATCTCCCATCTCACATGTGCGAGAGTGCCGGAGGTCACGTTAGGATTGAGCCATCGCAGTCTGACTCCCAGACCACCAGTCAGCCACTCCACACAACATAAATTGGACTGACTGCGAGATCTGTGTGAAATTGTCAGTTGCCAACCTTCCAAACCACAGTTCTGATCGCCTGGTGATATTCTTAAGCTCAGATCACACATGCAACAGAGAAGCCACGTGGGGAAGGAACCGAGGATCAGAGTTGCCTCTCAAACAGTTATGCAGACTGAGAGCATTTGGCTAGTGTTGCGAATCCATCGCACAGAGACCAGCGAACCAGTGCCATGAGCACCAATTTACACACTCCACAACTACTCAAACTGCCCACGCACATTCACACGCCATATGGGCCTCCGCGGACACATGCGTCTCCATAAAAACCTGCGATAGCACAAAGCCGGCTTTATCCCAACAGTATATTTCTCCTCATCAGCTTCTGCACCTCAAATTATCGCACGCAGCGCCACAAAAACATACTCTCAGTCTGCATAGCTGATAAAGAGGCAAGTATGATCCTCGGCTCTTTCTCCATGTGAATCGTCTGTTGCATGTGTGGTCTGAGCTTGAGAATATCACGGGTTGAAAAGCGCCGTGGGTTGGAAGGTTGCCAACTGACAATTACACTCAATGTGTGTTGTGTGGAGTGGCTGACTGGTGGTCTGAGAGTCAGACTGCGATGGCTCCATCCTAACGTGACCTCCAGCACACTCGCACATGTGAAATGTGAGCCGATCAAACCCCTGTTTTGTAAATAATCGAGTACTTGTGTTTGGGGGCTCAGGTCATGTACATAGTACGCGTAAAAGAGGTCACCAGCAGCTGCGTCCACTTCCGCATCAGACAACTGACCGGCTCGGACGGTGACCTGATTGTGGGGGCGGGGGAGAGAGTAAAGTAAACGGCTCAGCGCGTTTTCCTCACAATAAACAATCTGGCGTGCATGAAACTATCAGGGTGCTCTTAAATCCGTGGCTTGGAAGTTTGCCAACTGACGCGAACACTCGTACCGCGTGGTCAGCCCAATGTGTGTTTTGTGTGGAGTGGCTGACTGGCGGACTGAGAGTCAGGCTGCAATGGTTCCTTCTAAATGTGGCTTTTATGGCACTCCCACCCCGTGGGATCCAAGCCCAGGTGTGGCTGCACGCTCCGGGGTGGCTCCGTATTGGGGGCTCTATTCATTGTCAAAAGAATATCCAATTTCACCATAAATTATTGTTGATCGAATTCTGTTGACTTCATGCCTATGCAACTAACTGTTTACAAATTTCAGAGGTAACTATATGGTGTCAAGCACCTAGTTATCAGTAATTTTTATTGAAAAAAGTAATGAAGACTGAAGTGTGCACACCAGAGTGAAAATGCTTTGAACATTTCAGTTAAAACACTAGGCCAAGTTCCTCACGTACATCCCTGAACAGGACAAGGCACCTCCCAACCATAATGGTTCAAGTAGACAGTTTCGTCTACCTCGAGGCGAGGCTGCTGTTGAGTAGACAGAGTAAGAAAGACCTTGTCGCTCGAATCGATGCAGCCCGCAATGTTCTCAATTCTGAGAAAGCATCTATGGACCAAAGGCAAAAGCTAAATCTCTACAATGATCCGCGCGTACCATGAATCCGTCCGGTCAGTCCTTCTCTATGATTGTGAATACTGCACTGTTCGCGTGGAGGATCATCGGAAACTGAAGGTATACCAACATCACTGATTGAGGACCATCTTTCATGCGAAATGAAGCGACTTAGTCTCAACTGAGGCAGTCTGCACTCGTTGCGACAATATCACGAGGATATCCCAGGCCATCTAAGAAAGACGACTGAGGTGGTTTGTGCAGGTTCTTTGTTGTCCGTTTCTCAAAGTCAGGGTTGCTGCACTTTGGTTTTGCACCCTCGTCAACTTGGAGACGTGAAAGGACACCCAACTCAAAATTTGGCTCAACACAGTTCGTCAAGACAAGGAATTGGTTCTTTAACCGCAGGTATTCGGAAATGAGAATGGCTTGAGCTGTACAGGTCCTCTGCCGCAGATCGTCGTGCGCGGAGGGGTCCGATCCATGACATAAGCGAGGCCGGCTGGATCGGACACTATCACAACTGTATCAAATAAATAAACACGAACACCATTTTTAGGCTTTTTCTGAGCTTACTCTGGCTTTCAAGACTGAAACACATGGTGACCCCTCTTTTTCTCTTGATTGAAGCTTGCGCTCGGTCGAAATAAGTACTCATTTTGTCTGTGTATTGTCACGCCATTGAGATAAAAATGCTACTCTCTTGGTAAAAATTATGGACTAGGCTCACTCATGAAGCTACAATTCTTACAGTGTGCATAAGTAGTATATCCTTTTAAAAGGGTTAAGCTAGGCTTTTTCGACAATTTTGTAATACGATTGTTGGTAATTGTTTCGATTGTGCTAAGTATTTACGGACAGCACATCCAGTAAGTAAGTCACTGCTGTGAGCTTTCATTTAGATTCTAAGTTCCATACACGCTAGAGCATTGAATGCATCTAAATAGCTTCCTTAAATCTACCGTGTTGTAATTGAAGCCACAATCCATGTGCACAATTACGCTAAAATGGCAATTAATTAGTCGAAATTTGACCTCTCTCTACCTGGCGCCAGTGGTAGAATGTGTTTATATTGGATTGTAAACATTTTTGGCCTCCATGAACTAAACTCTGCCTAGAAGTAGATCTAAATGGACAATCGGGTAATATTTAAACCGGTTTCCACAGCATGTTCATCATCAATTAATCTGTTGGATATAAAGAATTTTATCCTTCCGTAAATGAGGGGAATCATTGAAGCTCTGCAGCAATGGCAAACGCAGTTGCATAGGGGTGCTATACAGGCACCTTGAGACGCATTGTAGTGAACCGGAAGACAAGGTTACTGAATTACAATAGTTTTGATGGGTTTTGAAAGCAAATGGCTACCCGCGCAACGTTGTCAACCAGTCCATACTCAATCGAAATGAGAGACAAAATCCGGCCGATCGTAACTTTTGCGTGCCCTTCCGTACGTGCCGTAGAGTAAGGCTTGCACACTGGCCAGAGGGAACTATCAGGCACCAAGTCATGAGTTTTAAAAACTTAGTGTCACGGCAGGAAACGTCTGGAGTCGTTTACCGAATTTGATGTAATTGTGGACAAAAAAACTAGGTCATCAAAACCCGTAGATTTTTCTTGACTCGAATGCTTGAGCACGCAAAAATGGTGAGAAGGAGAGAGAGGCTAGCTCTTCAATCGCAATTCACTCGACGGGACCCAACCATATCTTCATCTTTCACAAAGCCGAAATTCTTGCAAGAAATGAGAACCATGGGAGCTGCGAGCAGCTCTCAGACCCGCGATTCATCCACAAGCGCAATGACCCCCGTTCCTACACTCAGTACTGTGAAATCAGCCCCGCGGGGGGGGGGGCAAATGTGACCAACACTTCCAATGACAGCGAGCCGAATCGACGAGTAATTTTCATTGCAAAATCCAACACGGATGGTGAAATTCCGGAAACTAACGACTCGGACGGGGACTGTAAAGCCATCAGCACCTCAATATCGACAACACGGCAACAGCTAAGTTCAGTACACATGTGATCGCGTGGCCACTGTGCACCTTCTGCAACCACAACCCGTATGAATGACTCTCTTTGATGATGGGTTTGGGTGAGAATCCAAAACGTCAGGTAAGTAAACTTCTTGGCCCGACCATCACATGTTCTACATCTGCATTGCTTCCTGGAACTCCCCTGTTCACTTCTGTCAAGAGTCATTTCGGTTTCCACCCATAATCTTGAACTGTCGAAGGCACTTCGGATGGAGGAACTTTTGCAATCACCTTTAAGTTAATTGGCCATCTGTGTGTTTTGGCTTTTGTTTTGTCCTTTTCGTGGTGACGACTCATTAATTTCAATGGAGCATCTCGTAATCTCCACAGATGTGAAACCTTTAAAGACTTGAGAAACAGCAATGAGAAATTACAAATGCCGATGCGATTTTTGTTGTGACGTTTCATTCTTGAGCCTGTGGGCAAGCTGCTTAGTATTTTAAAACGATTTGCGTGGGACGTTTTTGAACGCAGCTTTGAGGGCGCTGATGAAAACATCGAAATCGGTAGGCCATTTTGGGGTTGAAAGAAAGGTCTGGGCTGCCATCTTACAAAATATGCGCAAAAATCTAGAAGAGTCTCGACGAGTTATAGCCTATTTTAGTCAAGAGGGAGTTGGGAAACTATCGGTTCTTGTCTATGGAAATTGAGTTGGTTTTGCGACCTTTGATACCCAAGTTTTGTGCACATGATTCTTAGCTGCTTCTGTTACCTAAAAATGCAGGCAGATGTCATATAGTACTAATAAATCCTGCTGTATACGCCTGCTTTAAATTCGTACCCGGGAAAAATGAGTCAGATGTATGCTTTGTGGATTTAATAGAAATAACAAACACCACAAGAAAATACTAAACCATGCTGCTTAGGCAATCAGTGCAAAATAGCTGTATTAGTCCTTATTTTGAAGGAGAGCATCATAATTACTAATAAATCTTTTTTTCAAGCAAATAGCCCAAGCGATAAATTTCTGTCGTAAACACTGCAAATGTATTTGGTTTTGCGAGCACTGAAACCAAACAAAGTTATTTAATATTCTTTCTGATGTAACTTACCTCTCGTCCTTTACCTTTTAATATCCAACTGTCCTTGTGAAAAAACATTTATTTTTCGAGCTGAATGAAGACATTTAACGTGCTTGTGAAGGAGGTGGGAAGGTCGTTTACCGATTGGGTTACTTGTTACCCTACAGCCCGTCCTCGCAGGATGAGATTATAACACACCACAAATTCCACACAGTTGTGTTAATGTGCGATGACCGGTATTTCATCCCTCTCTACTGCTGACCTCTTCCCCCGTCCTCACTCTCAGTTCATCGCAATTTTCCCCTTACCCAGACTTGCTGACTTCCTTCGTATCTTTATATTGCCCCTTTGGCATTCTACCGCTTAGTGCTTCCATACGCTACACGTACTTGAAGTGTTTAAGGATTCTGTCCAGCGGTACATACCTGGAGCGATATTGCAGATGATCCCTTAAACCATGTGCGCTATCGTTGACGTCATTTGCCGCTGCAAGATTACATGAACTGAAAATGGGGAACGAGATGATCATTTCTGTTTTTGTAAGGCTTCGTCAGACAGCCATACCCAAACCGAGGTTTGAAGAACCTGCCATTCAAACCCGGGATATGGGTCAGCTCTAAGATTAAGCTTCGAGCCCACTGTCCAGGTGTTTTCGGTCAATTATATTACCTGTCTTCCAGAAATGCTCACCGTTTTTGAATCTTGCTGCACTTTAAAGCTCAGCATTAGAGCTAGAGGAAGCTAAAGGTGCTCTTTGCACCATATTGTGTTATGCGTCGGATTCCTTTTCACATTCGCTTAAGGACACAGGACAAATCATAGAGTTATAAAAAAGCCTTCGATTTGCAGTTCCACTCTAGTAATTAGTCCAGTGAAATCACTGCAGTCCTTCCTTTGTCTGTCGTGAATCCACGAAACTCGTAAGTTACGTAAAAGCTGCTCACTCCTGTGCCGCCTACTGCAGTTTGGCACAAAAATGCAGTCATCGGCGACTTTTTGCATTCATTCTTCTCAGCTTAGACTTTCCGATAATAGATTGTTGATTTTTACTTTGATTCTCGAGCACGAAGCGAAAAGAGTTGGCTTAATCTTTTGAAGGCTGGATTCAGTTCTGAGAAAGGTCAATTCAAGCCATTAACGTAGCCTCTGTCACAGCCTTCTTGTAAAGCATCAAGGTGTGTTTGCAAAACACATAAATTCAGGATGCTGGGAGTCTGAAAGAATTATTTTTCAGTCATTTAATATTTTTAAAATCTTACTGATTATGATCATTTGACATGTTAGGAAAATAGTTTGATAGACTAACGACTTATCCAGTAGATACGTTAATAAAATATTGACATGCAAAAGGACAGCACAGCTGGCAGATGGGCCAATACAAATAAGCGTCACACTCTTTCTCCTTTAACAAGTTTGGACACCTTAACTTAGAAGGTATAACACAGGCCTATGACATACTACCGATCGTTAATAGCCGTGAAATAGTGTCTGTGTCCTGCATACTACTGTCTAAATGCGAACTGATTGAGCATCGGAACCGTTCATTTATTATTCTGAGACTTTTAACTCGTCAGAGATAGCAGCAACAATACAGCGATGCTTGTAAGGGGAAGTCGAGCCTAACAATGATAAAAGACACAAGGCTGGAGGTGACTGCGCAGGGCTCTGCTCACCGATCCCAGGTCCATTCATCGATTAATTGAGTCCCTGTCTGGAGCACAGACCTCAGTCAATTCTTGGCTCATTTTGTTTCCGGCGTGGGTGATTATCTTGACGGCCCGTTTTGTAGGTGTGGGAAGCAACTTGCGATAATTCGTCGCCCCATCACACAGCCAGATCATGTTCCTGTATGCGCAATGCCGGCATGCGTTCAGTCTGATCTATGTAGTTGCAAGGACAGTTTAAGCCTGGGATGCGATACACTACCCCAGATCGCTCGTTGAGGAGTTTTGCTCATTAATTTTCATCCCCTTCTGCGCATGGTAGCTTTGAGCCGGTGTGCAATTCCAACACCTAGACCCGCAACCATGTGCTCAAGCACCTCTAGTACGTTCTCAATGTATAGCAAAACAAGCCATATCCTTGGTGGTGTGTCTGTTTGGGCCCTCCGAGGCCGAATGCATCAGGATCGGCTTATAAAGACCTTTGGATAGCTAGTCCGCATATTAGGGTCATGGGGATATCGGGCCTCTGGTAGATTTTATTCCGGCCTCCAGTAATAAATCCTTATCCGTTTGAAGAGCATTCTCTCACAGCTTCGTTTGTGCATCACCGGATATTCGAGAAATTGTGTGATGTTCGTTGCCTTCCTATGAACCATAGTCTAAAGCAATATTTCTTTTGACGAGGGTATCGAGGAAAGGCAGCTGCTGTTCTTGTATACTTTTTCCTTCGTGAATTTTATGTCAGGGAAGATTCCACTGAACAAATTATCGAAGTCCTGCAGCACGTTATCTTGATGGCAAAAATGTGTCGTAACGGCATCAAAAAAGGCTCAATTTGGATGAAGGAAGGGAGCGCCTGCAGGACCAGTTATGCCACCAAGTGGGAGATTGGGGAGCCCATTGGAGTTTCTTTGATCTGCTTATAGGTTTCTTTAGCAAAGGTGAAGTAGGTTTTTCAGAAAACTTCGAACAGTCTCATGAGGTTTTCAATTTTGAGTGGGCTCTGCGCCTCATCATTTGCCTATTTAAGTCTCTTGCGTAAGACTTCTTGCACCAAATTCGGCAAGCTATATGTAAATAACAACGTCACATCAAACATACCATTATTTCGTACGTCCTCATTAGTCGACGAGAAATCGAGACGCTAATTGAACTAAGGTTGTCGAATTCCTTGGGGAACTTCAGTTTTGTGTACATTAACTTGGCCAAGTTACTTGTAGGGTTCCCTTTCAAGGCAACGATTGGTCGTAGTGCGACAGTTGGCTGATGCATTTTTCGCAGCCCATCGAATCAAGGCTGAGCAATGTCGGATATCTTTATTTGGCACCACTTATTCTCTGTGATCGCATTCTTGCGCTGGTAGTCTCTAGGTAGTTTAGTCAGCCGATCTGTTACGGTTATGGCTTGCGAGTTCAGTGCTGGGCTGTACGATTTTCTGTCGTCAAGACGGGTCTTTCCTCGTATAGTCTGCTCCTTTACTCATTTAAACACTTGGAACGTGAACCTTGACGTCCATACTGATCTGTCTGTTATAACTCAGAGGCACGATAAAAGATGGTTGAGTGCACCGTGTGGCCATTTGACCACACTGATTGTGCTCCCTGTGGTAATTCTGGTGGAAGCATGTCAAAATCATTCCCACCGCAATCGTTTGCGAACAACATAATTCATAATGGGGTATATATATTTTGTGCAGAAACACATCAAGAAGCGAGAGGAGTTGGAGCGGAAACTAAAGGATTTAAAACCAGTGGACACTGTGAGCTCAGATGGGGTCCACAACCTCTCGTATAAACAGCTATCAGAGTAGCAACTACAGTTGCGACCGCATAGAGCTTGTTTAACCACCACAGATGCTGACCCAGTCAACTTAATTGCAGCCCTGGACGTGAGAAATGAAACAAACAAAGACAAAAACCACCCCGTCCGATAACATGTTACCTCCGTGCTGATGGCGCATAAACAAGCCCATTAAGAAGTATACTCAGGTATAACCTTATTCTCATATTGCCAATGTTCAGTGGACGTAACAGTTTCCACTGTGGTGGGTCCACTGCCCTAAGGGGATTTCGTGCTCAAATGTGTGTCGCACAGGTGTCCGGCATAACTCTGTGCGTTAAATTACCAAGTATTTATTTGGATCTAACAGTAATCTGGTGTTTTTTTCAATGAAGCATGACTTTAGAAATACTAGTTTATTCTGTTGGCTAGTTTACTGAGAAGTCTGGGATAAAATGGAATTCGATAATCGAAATTCACAAGAAAATCCTTTTTACGACATTTTTTAAGCGGTTTGGGGAAGGTTTTAACCACCATTTGGTTGTTCTTGGGGAGCTTACCTTTTAATACAGCTACCTTCTGGTTAATAGGAAGAGTTTTGAATTGTCGAGCTAAACCGTGAACGCTTATTATATGAAAGCAGCCGTTAGATAATTTTAAATACTTAACACAGCAAATATTTGATGAAGTATTAGGAGTCAAATTGGCGCGTATGATCATTTAGACCGTCGCGGCCGACGATGCCCCCCACGTGTACAGCAACATGGCGGATGAAGTTACGCGCGTGAATGAGTTCGTAATGAGAGTAGAATTGCGCTGCATCAATCGCACTCGCTCCCTCTTAAAACGTCCGAGTCAGGGGAGCAGAGGCGGGAGGGAGCATGCTGACCACACACCCTTCTACGAACCAGAATGACCAGGGTTCACAAGAAAAGAACTTGGCGGTTCATATTCCAACTGACTGGGAGTGCCATAAAGCCCAAATTAAGAAGGAAACCTTGCAACCCGATTCTTCTTCCTCGCAAGCTGCGTTATTCCTCCAGTTGAAAGCATTCAAGCCACGATTTTAAGTGCATCCTGATAGTTTAAAAATACTTCGGACTGTTCATAATGAGGATTATGCGGTGAATGCCATGGCGACGCAGTCTCCCGAGTTGACCTAAGTTTCTCCTCCCTCTCCCAGTCACTACCCCAGTGTCGGAGCCGGTCATCCAGCTAATGCGGAGATGAGGCGGAAGTTGCTGGCGCCAAATTAATTTTCGCCTAGGCCATTATCAAACGCCCGGTGTGGGAATGCGTTTTTGATGTCTGGTATGATTAACGTGTGCCGTGCACCGATATAGTCCTAGTTATAGTAAATTGCACCTCTTACGCGGCCCGTTGTAAAAGAATTGATGTCGAATGGGATTTAGCTAACAGCTTAAAAAGAAGCATTTCGTAGGTTTGAGCAAACCCTTACTGAATATACAGCTCATTAGATGAAACATATACAACCCCACAAATGCACACGCGTTAGGTTTTATTAAAGATATAGGACAGCTGGCCCATCGTACCCGACGAGGCCACCCATGTGCCCCAGAGCATGATGGTGCAGGGATGGTGACTCACGCGGGACTTGGATTACGACGAGGGTAGACTTTCGCTGCATCTACTGCACACTCTCTTCTCTCACACTTGTGCCCGGTGTTGTGACAAACTGAAGAAGACCGGAGGCAGGAGAGTGCGCAGGTAGCTGGCGTGGCCGAAGCCGTCACTATGCGTGCTGCTACGCCTGGCCCTGATCCCAAGCAGTGGGAGTACCATAAAGCCCACACTATGAAGAAGCCATTGCGGCCTGATTCGCAGTCTGGCAGTCAACCGGTTGACACAAACACACACTGGGCTCTCAGCCGTTCCGAGTTATGCCGTCAGTTGGCAACTGTCCAAGCCACGGCTTTTAGCTCACCGTGAGAGCTTCAATCGCTTCAGGCTGTTTATAGTGAGAAAAATGCGCTCAGTCGTCAACCTGACTTTCTATCAGCATCCCCAGACCCCAGCCAGTGCCCGAGCTGGTTATTTAACGGTTGCGGACAACAAGCAAGATAGAAAGAAGCGCAGATCTGAAGTTCAATATAGCTCCAACTTTCGAACAACGATAGCCGAAATTGTGCCTGTAGGCCCGAGAAATACATCGCGATGACGCTGACTCACCTGAAGCGTTAATGTTACCTGTTACCGCCAGCAAAGCCAGATCACGGAATGACACTTTATCCTGACCAACACGTGGTTTGCCTTCCATACCAGACAACATTTCTCGTTGCTGGATTTAAGAACATAAAAACATGGCTTTTTCCTTTTATCCTTTCGTTGATAAAACGCATGCACTTGCAACATCTAAGGGCTTGTTAGTCAACCTAATTTCCTGATTTAAACCTGAAGTAATTACCCAATTGACTCCCAGAAATTATCTCATTTGTAGGAAGATCTGAAGTGCACTGCACTGAAACCCCCAAGATACTTATATTCAAATTTAAAAAAATGAAATTTCCCTTAATATACGCTAAATGGTATGTTTACGATTGCAGCTGACAATTCTATTTAAATTTATTGGTCAATAACCAGCCTGTCCACAAGTCAGCTGACGAAAAGTTTTATTTTTGTGGCGTCCCTGTCAGCGCAATCAAGTAGAATCTCATTGCCTTAGTCGAACGTATTACAAACGGAAGAAAAGCAACCAATTCTCGTTAAACCGTGCTCAAATTTATACTCCAAATTTAGGTTGTTTATTAACGGCCATACTTTAATTTGCCCGTAAGCTGGTAGAGAATGTGCGTGCAAAATTAAGTTAAGGGCTATTTTCTAACGTAATTCTTTTTGTACTGCCTTACGCAGCCGTATTTACGCACGGATAGGCTTCATTTACATTTCAAACTTCAGTTCACTTAGTCCCACCAATTTTTCGTGGTTTTGGTATATTCCAGTTTTCTAAAAAAAGCAGTATTTCTAAACAACGAGATATTAACTTGTAAACCAAAATATGCCTTCTTTTGAAGAATGGTCATTCCTTTAATACTTTAAAACTTTGAGGGTTGCAGCGTGGGCATCTTTCGCATAACAGGCCTTTTCTTGTGAAATCCCTGAGAATACTTGAGGTAGGCAATCTACTGTATTTATTACTCGCTTGAAAGTTTCTTAGATTTTTTCCTCAAAATAAGCCCCCTTGAACTCGTGATATTAATTTTATTTAACACTGGTAAGTCCCAGAGGTGATAATAATAACAGGATGGAAAATTGACTGCAAACCTGAACATGCACTTTGGCATGTGCGTTAGGTAGACAGACGATTGAAATTCCCGAGATTTTAAGTGGTGCTTCTTCATTTATTTTTACCTTCTCCTGATGTATAAGAATATTAAGAACACTGAGCACAATTAACTGAAGGAAAACTGACAGCCTCACGACTGACATTAAAAGACAGCTGATACTATCTTCATGAGCGATCCTTTGAAGAAGTCCCAAAACTCATTTGAACCACTTGGCTTCAGTGGGATTCGAGCACGCGCCAGCAGGGAGAAGGTTTTAGTACAACCAATGCACTAACCAACTGAGCTACGAGGCTCTCACCGGGAGCCATGAGTTCAATCACACTTGAGTCAAGTAATCCATCCAGCCTACTGCAACGTATGGAATCCACCAATTTTGATAAAGTAAGCTGACTGCCTAAGCAGAATTTAGTAAAAATCAATCTTAACTCTACCAGATGACTACCAGGCACAGTTAATTATTAAGGGATTTCGGCAGTTTTAGCTAATTCATTGGACCTACTTGTGAAAAACACGGCGGCCTCAATGGTGACCTCCTAGCTCAGTTGCCTAGAATGTGGGCTGTACTTAAGCCTTCCCCATGCTGGTGGGGGTTTAAATTTCGTCGAAGCCGCCGATGATTTTCTCAAGTGGGTCAAATAAATTATTAAATCTGCCGAAATTCCCTACTACATCAAACTAACTATTTAAACTGGACTCTGCAATTTTTTATAGCCTTTGAGCTTTTACTCAAAGCACAACACTTTAACAAATTTTTGGAAAAGGCAACGCTTAACCGAGGAAGTTTCTCAGTTACTGATTTGAGTATGAGGCCTCTTCACATTCATATGTGGAGATAATTTAATTTGGAGGCCAAATTGTTTTTAAATCGTCTCGGTCAGATGCACAAATAATTAACCTTCTTGTACGACATTTTACTCGGAAGAAAACTTCCAGCTAAATACATATCTTTGAAGAGAAAACAATTGTCTATTCACGAGGCTTTGCGGAGCAGTCGGCAAACGGACGGGTAGATTATTATTCGCACTGAGGAAAGCACACGAATAAGATTAAATTAGTATATTTTTGAATAACGTGGCATATTATTCAGTTAGCTAAGCTCTTGTCCACAAAACAAATTTTTACGGTGATGAGGATAAAAACAGCAAACACGTGAAATTTATCAATCAGAAACACGTGCAAAAACCGTAAGAGTCATTGGATAGTTTGGATTGTGACGAGGATGGCATAACTGGAGGTATCATTTAACTTATGATATTTCCTAAAAGGCTTTAGTGACGTCTGAAACCCAGGGAAGGCAGAATTTCAAATGAATTAAATTCATACGCAGCTTTTGTTTGGTTGCATCCTGATGAGTTGGCAGGGGATAATTTATACTTTCTTATCCTTTATGTATAAGATATTTTCCTGCGCAGAATAATGACTTTTATTTCCTTTTTCAGTGATTCTGTTGTAAATTTAGCAGATTCTCGATCTCGTGAGATGTTTCCTGCAATGTATCTAATAGGATCCAAATCCATTACAACATTTTATGAGAAGTGTGTTGCCTAGTCTTCATACCGTTGAGAAATTTGTGCTTTTTCCTTATGCAGAATGTATACAGCATGTAGTTGGGAAACTCAAAATTCAAGTGTAAGGGTCGGTGGGGTTCATCTTTATTCACCAATTTATAACCTTTTTTAAAGCAAAAGATACCCTTTCTCCTTATCTTAAATTGAAAGACGACGTAATGTGCTATCCAATACGTAAAAGAAAGAATATTTTTGTGCGTGTTTTCTCTACAATATGTTTGAATTAATAACGGCATTTAAAATCAATATACAAATTGCATACTACTTAAGTAGTCATTTTTACAGAGCACCCATTTTGAGGGTCATCAGAAAGAGGTTCTTTCCAAAGTTGGCATCCTTACTCGTGTAATTTGATTCAACCGAAACTCCATTTCAAAATTTTAGTTGACATTTTATGAGATAGGGAAATCTACTGTAATTCAACTTAAATATACATTTTCGAAAAATAGCATTTTCGATAATTGAGCAGCACCTTCTCGAAAATTCAGTGCGACTAATTGAAATTTTCATTCGGCTACGAGCCCGTTTCCTTGTGCCACACACAACTTGTTTTCCTAACATTTAACCAATCTCTCCCAAATAGGGACGACTCGGATTTCAGGCGCATAACAGTGTCATTGAGGTTACATTGAGACGGAGCTATTGAGTCCGAGTGCCTATCTTGGGAGCACAACATTAGGCCACCCGTTGTAAGCCATTCCGACCACGGTTCCGCGCGTCGTGAATGGCTCACGTTCATCAGACTTGTCATAGTGAGGAAGGCGTTGATGTACCGGAGGGATGGACTTCGCTGGGCCAATCCAGCTCCTCACTCCCATGTTCCAGTTGACTGCCCCAGTATGTCAGCCATTTGCTGGCGGGATTTTCCCAGCGGCTGGTATGGTTTGAAGGCCAAGCTTAGGCACGCCACACGCCCCCGTATGTGGCGCAGACTGAGCCTTCTCGTCTGACGCGTGCTGTGCCCTAGTCTGGCCATCATCTTTTGCCAACGAGATGAGAGAGCAGCTCGTTTTGGTCGATTCACATAGGGTGTCGCACTGTCTTTGACTTTACCAGCCCTTGCCGCATTTCTTAGCGTGCACTGATTAACGTTTGATTTTGTTCGTCACCGAGCGACTTTACAGCGTGAACTATCTCATGCAAGGTGCCGAAATTCCGAATGATTGATACTCAGTCGCCAACTGGCACCCACGCATGCACGAAAGCTTTGAAATAATAGTGAACAACGCTATAAGAATATAAAACTTAGATTAGATTTTAAAAGTAATATAAATTCGTTTAGAAATACCAACATTTTAGAAAAATATGGCATATTCCGAAAGTGAGTTTAATCGCCGTACTGGTGACTAATAAACGTTAATAGAATTCTCAGTTGAACTTGTAAAAGAACTTTTCTTTCAAAGAATTTCCCTATTTATATTTTCGATGTTGGATTTCAATTAGGGTCAGATATTCCTTGAAATACCAGTGAATATTTTACGATTATCAGAGTTTTTAAGTGATTGGTCATAAATGTGGATTCAGTTCTACATGTTTATCAAAACCTTTTAAATAAGATATTCCTTAAAATTATTCACCGAATTAGTGACTTTTTGGATATTCTTTCCTGTGCAGATGGGTGTTTACATCATATATTTTGCCTCATCCAAACCTGAAAACTCACTACAGAGCAAAATAAATGTCCATAGCAAAATTCAGCCATAAATATTCCTTATATCAATTAAAAAACTTTCTATAATTAGTTGCCTCATTAAACGGTGCTTTAATTAGTTATCAAGCTGACAAATATGTGCGCACTTAACCTTGTTTCAACGTTAAGTAAAGGGAGAATTGGGAAGTTTGACCGTTATTTTGAGTTTCCTCATTATAAATTATAAATTTTCTGCTTAAAAATGAAGAAATCACCTTTCCCTTTATATTGGAACGTTTTTCGGTGTATTTTTTTACTAAACTGCCCCGTTCTAAGATTGCAAATGTGCAAAAGTATGACCGAGTACATATTAAGATTTTGCGAAAAGGTTAATACTTTGTCCATCGCGTTTCTAAATTCTGGATTAGCAGAAAATATATTATGCGAAAAAGTATCTTATGTCACGCTTCCACTTTAACATTGGTTGTTCTTGGCGTCCACTTCCACAGTTTCTTGTACGCATTTTGTTAACGGTCCCTTTTTTCGGGATAGATAAACAAAATAATGGCTAAACAAGTTTTGTGGAAAAATCTCCAGAAATTTGCAAAAGATAAGCTTTAAAACTGAATTCATTTCTTTTTTCTGGAAAAGAGTGCGCCTCCTTGTACTAACCTTCATCTGATTTTCGTTGAATTAAGATCATATTTTCCGGTTGCAGAAGAGCTTCATTTGCAACCTTACTTGCTTATATTAATGTTCTTTTATAGAACAACGCACAAAAACAATAGAATTGGTTCTGTTATATTAAATTGCATAGGAAATCTCTTGGATATCCAGAAACTTCCGATTTCGCCCAACCGCTTCCTGCTTCCCTCAGCATATAAAATTGAACATGCAGGGTTCTTCAGAAAAAGATTTTCTGCGAATCAAATCAACTTAGGAAACCAAAATAACAAGAAGGAATGTGCGCTTAACTACGCACTCAAACGTCGACAACACATTGTATGAGTTCGGGTATCTACTGTATTTTCATTTGAATACACATCAGGAACTCCCCGTTAATATATTTGCACATTTATTCTGTATTCCACTTCATATATTGCTCGGTGGTATGGCTGGATGTAAACCACATTTTTAAAACATTTGTAGGATGTATTTACTATTTATTTGCTATCTAGCCACTAGTTCAAATGGATCAATCGCAGATTTGTACGTTTTATCTTGAAGACGAGACAAGTGGGCGTATTGATTAGTTGCCTTGAGAATGCGCGAATGTGTCTAACCTCGCAAGAGAACGACCTAATACTTAATTACGCATTGAGATGGAAAGATTAATTCATTTTGTTAAGAACGGTATGAGTATTGGCTGCACTTAACACACTAGCCCCAATATAGTGACCAGCTGGCCACACACCGAGAGTGCTCTTAGCCACATTCCGATATCGGACTCTGAAACGTTTGTTGACCAGTAATAAAGAGGCCTCCGTTATTTACTTTAATCATTACCTAAAATAAATTCCTCTTATTCGGGATAACCGGTGCAAGCTCCATTAATTCTCTTCACTATGTCCATTCGGAAAAACCTTTCTTACCTTTCTACCTTATAAATATAAAATTAAATGAAAAGTTAATTTTTGATATAAAAATTCCCTATGACTAAAAAAGTAGTGCCACAACATTCCAACTTGAGAGTTTCGCCGAATAAGAAATGGCAAATGCAAGAGGCACGAAAGTCAACATACCTCGGCGTGTCACTATTAAAAATCGAAGGATTGCCATTCGAAAAAAATGCTCTAGCCGACAAAGACACGCAGCACTGGAGGAGGAAGGTAGTAATTTTTGGACTGCACATAACTGTGGTTAGTATCACTTTGACCCAAGGCGGCAACCCCAAACCTAGATGCCCACGTAGAACTGAGGAGTTCACATAATAGCTCGGGGGTAGGGGTAAGTAAACTATTCGGCATGTGCTCGCTAGTGCGGGGAGCGTCATTTTTTTCGAAATCCACTAAGAGAGGTTGCCAATGTACCTGGTTGATCACTGCCTTTATGCTGGCCCAGTTTGCACGCATCCACCTGCGCATGTAAAGGCTTGCACGTTGGTCGATTTAAAGGGCGTAAGCAGATCCTTCAATGTGTGCTAGGTGGACAACAGGTATATTCCGCAAAAGGCTAAAATAATCAACTCCAACCCTCTAAGACACGGTCTGAATCACCCTTTTCCACCGAATATTCAAAGTTTCCATAAATATTTCCTGACAGCAGCACTAAGCCGACAGTTCGACCGTCGAGTTTGACCGTGTCCACTGTATGCTGCACCACAGGGTTGTGTAGGAACGGTGACCTGCGCATGCTGAGAGCAGACTTGTGGCTCATCTACCACACCCTTTCCTGCTTTCCTGCATGAGCCCAATGTCATCAACAAGTCAAAAAATACTAGAAAACAGAAAGGTCACAGGTGGTTAGCGTGACCGGAGCCACCACTAGGCGTGCTGCCAAACCTGTTTCGGATCCCACTGAGTGGGAGTGCAATAGGGGCTGAATTAAAAGGAGCCCTTGCGGACCCGACTCTCAGTCCGTTAATCGTCCACTCCACACAAACACAAACTGGGCTGCCTACAAATATCCCAACATAATCCTAAATACTAAAAATACTATGTAAATACACTTTTGCGATAAAATAGAGCAGACGTGATAGTGCATTTGGCAGGCAGATAAGCAAAGAGCAAGTGATTTCACATGCTACAATGTGCCTTCTTTAGTGCGAAAATCTTCATTCATAACTCTGCCGATCCTACATACATTAATGACATATATCTAGCTCATTTAACCCAGTTGTAAAAAAAACGGTGATAGAAAAACCCACAGCAGTAAGAGAAGGTTTCAGTACAGCCAAGGCTCTAGCAAACTGAGCTACGAGGCCCCGCCGGAGCCGTAAGGTAGATCAAAATTGGGTCAAGTTACCCGCACAGCCTTCTGCGACGTATGGAATCCACTAATTCTGATACAACAAGCTGACTACTAAAGGAGGGTTTGCTGAGCAATCAATCAAGAGTCTATCAGAGGCATTCCCGGTGAACAAAATTAACAGGGGGCTTCGATTGATTTTAATTATCGATTTATTCAACACAATTTTTGAAAAACTCGTTGGCCTCATGAATTAACTGCGCCTGATGGTCACTTGGTGGATTCTAGATTGATTGAATGGATAATCTTGCTGGAACAGTCAACTTACTGCATCAGAATTTGTGGACTCCTTGCGTTTCATTATGCTGGGTGGGTAACTTGACCCAAGTGTCATTAAGCTCACAGCACCCGGTGAAACCGCACAGATTAGAATGTTGGCTGTACTAAAGACTTCCCCTTGCTGGCGGGAGTTTGAATCCCACTGAGGCTGCCGAGTTTTTCACAACTGCGTCAAATGAATTATCTAAATTTGAGAAAACTCTCTATTAAGATATCTATTTGGGTAAGGGTTTTGCTAACACAAAAGCAAGTATCTATCCCTAAAATTGGACCTTTAGTTTAGGATTGAAGTCGGCTTCCCACAAATGTTAACAGAATATAACCAATTGCAATCGAATGGACTTTCTTGGCTATGTAATAATTTACTTCTTCAAAATGCTTTGCTTGATTATGTCACTGATGAATGTCCACTTGCTTGATAACTTTCCAAGGCAGTATGAAGGAAAAAATGTGAATGTTTTGCTCACTAATGCACGTCTATGAAAGATATTGATTTTTCTGCAGCTACCGATAAAGCTCCCTTTTCTGTTTATATTGCGATCACTGCTTGCTCACCAAATGATTTTTACTTCGTCCTACGATCGTAAGTGCATCACACATTAGTCATAGGCATACTGAAACATCATCAAATGGATAACCTTCCGGACGTTTTATTTCTACATTATGCATAAACGCCTCCTATTATATGCTCAATGTTCAAAGGACCACCCCAGGATGTATCTTTAAGAGTTTATTTATGGAAATTTTGCATGTTCCAAAAGAGCAGCTGTAATTTAAAAGTTTATGAGTGCGCGTTGACGTTCTAATGCTTTTAAGAACATAAAAGCACTTACATTTTCTGAAAATAGCCTGCCTGGGCAGATTTTGTCTCAACTGACTTCGAGGGAACTCACTATTAAATCTTTCACCTATTACTTTAATGCTCCTTAGTGAAGAAGGACACTTTAGTGAAAAGATCTCAACCAGGAGAGCTGCGTACATTTTCATGCGTCTGAATATGGGGTCACGTGGATTTCTGCGCAAATATGCTAACATCACCTTGAAAAGAATTACACAAAAACATATTCTACACCCGAAACTGCGTTTTTCGGAATGCGTCAGACTATTAAGTGTGCAAAATTTGAGATTCTGCGAAATGAACATATAGAAGAAGTGTTCAAAAGCTCAAATGAACAAAGACATGATTTCGGCAAGTTATAAGCCTTCTCCCTCTTTACTTATACAGCCACATGGAATGTGAAAATTCGCCTCAATATGGAGCTTGGCCATCACGTTTGACACTTCACAACACCCTAATTCCCAAATTGAAAAGTCATTTGGCAAACACATGTCTTCAGAAACTCATCCTCAGTACGTTAAAATTGCACGATATACACAATTTATATACGTCTTGAATGTCTGTGTTTGTGTGTGGGCTAAACCAGATGAGGGCCTCCGGTGTTGTTTGTGCCTCCACTACCGGTATGTCTGACTCCCGAACTTCCCACCTGCCTCCTCTCAAAACGTCCTACGGTGATGGCGACAGCAACCCCGTAGGCGACCCATGATAACTCGGGTCGTTCTCCCACTAAAACAAAACCGTTACCCATAGTGGAGTTCGCCAGCCGTCTGGGATGTCCGAGCAGCCCTATTTAGGGACAGCACTGCTTGCCTCCTCGCGGATGAAGGGGCTAGAAAAGGTGCCCTAAACAAATGCGTGGTCTCACGTCTTCTGCAGCCGGCCGCGGCTCGCAGATCGCATAATACGCGGTCGTAAAACTCAAACAAACACCAAAACCCCCCATCCACATCCCCCTTGCCATACACTCCAGGCTGCTCGGGTGAGTCCACTCACACTAGCAGCCTGGAATGTTCGTTCCCTTTTAGACAATCCTAGGAGCAACCGACCGGAACGGAGGATGGCGCTAGTCGCTCGGGAACTGGCGCGCTACAAGGTGGACATTGCTGCTCTCAGCGAGACCCGAGTATCTTAGCAGGGTCAGCTGGAGGATGTGGGTGCCGGCTACACCTTCTTCTGGACCAACCGATAAAAGGCAGAGTGACGCAACACTGGTGTTGCCTTTTCCATCCGGAAGGACATCGTGAGACATCTGCCCTGTTTGCCGGAGGGTGACAATGATTGCCTGATGAGCCTCCGCCTGCATCTTCGGGGAGACAATTTCGCCACCATCATCAAAGCCTACGATCCCACAATGACGAGCTCTGATGCGGTGAAGGACAAATTCTACGAGGACCTGCACGCCCTGCTGGTGACTGTGCCGAAACAGGACAAGTTAAATTTCCTTGGTGACTTCAACACCCACATCGGAACAGAACACGCTACTCCCCACGGTCTCGGTAGCTGTATTGATAACGGCCTCCTTCTCCTTCGCACGTGTGCGGAACACCGTATCCTGCTGACCAAAATTTTGCACTTTCCGACGCGGGAGAAGGCCACGTGGATGCACCCTCGGTTGCGGCGCTGGCAGCTGCTGGACTATGCTCTCGTCCGGAGGCGAGATTGACAGGACGTGCTGGTAACAAAGGTGATCCGCGATGCCGATTTTTGGACAGATCACCGCCTAGTCATCTCCCAGATGAGGCTCCGACTGCAACCCCAATGACGGCCCCAAGGTAAGCGGCCGCATGGTAAGTTAAATACACTTTTGTTAAATTTGCCTGCTCACTGTTTTGATTTCAGCAACCAAATCACACGAGAAACTGGAGGACCAGCCTGCTCCAAATAATAACGCCACCGTGGAGCCACGACGGTGTCAACTGCGAAATGTCATGCAGTTAACCGTCCTCAAAGTCCTCGGACACGCACGCCGTCAACACCAGTACTGGTTTGACGACAATGATGCCGACTTAAGCAACCTAATCGCGGAGAGGAATGAACTACACAAAGCCTACATGGACCTTCGGAATGACGCCATCAAAGCAGCCTTCTTCAGATACCACCTCCTTGTACGGCAACGGCTGTGTGAGATGCAGGATGCCTGGATGATTCAAAAGGCAGAGGAAATCCAAGGGTATGTGGATCGCAATGAAATGAAAAGCTTTTTCAAATCCATCAAGGCCATCTTGGGCCCCTCCATCAAGGGGACCGCACCGATGCTCAGCTCTTACCGTCCAGCACTGCTGACAGAGAAATCGCAAATTCTAGAGCTCTGTGCAGAGTACTTCAGAAGTGTCCTTAATTACACATCAGCCATCTCCGATGCTGCCATTGACCGGCTCCCTCAAGTGGACACGAACAATGACCTGGATCTGCCGCCTTCCCTACAAGAAACCATTCGGGCCGTGCAGCAGATTTCCAGAGATAAAGCACCGGAATCTGACGCAATCCCACCGGACGTTTACAAGCACGGTGGGCCCCGGCTGATGGCAGAACTCACAACACTTCCAGGAGATGTGGCGCCAAGGGCAATTTCCTCAGGATTTCAAAGATGCGACCATCGTGCATCTCTACAAGTGGAAGGGGAACCGGCAACTCTGTGATAATCACAGAGGCATATCGTTGCTCAAAATCACCGGGAAGATCTTTGCCCGTATCATTCTTAATCGTCTGAACGGTCACCTAGAGCATGGCCTGCTCCCGGAAAGCCAATGTGGCTTCCGCCGACACCGCGGAACAACCGATATGATCTTTGCCACCCGCCAGCTACAAGAGAAGTGCCAGGAGATGCGAACTCACCTATACACTACCTTCGTGGATCTAACGAAAGCCTTTGACACGGTGAATCGAACGGACTGTGGAAAGTCATGTAGAAATTCGGCTGTTCGGAGCGGTTCACACCCATGGTCTGTTAGCTATACGACCGGATGATGGCAAAAGTTCCTGACAACGGGACGGTATCCGAAGCATTCGAAGTGACCAACGGAGTGAAGCAAGGCTGCGTATTGGGTCTCACCCTGTTCAGTTTCATGTGCTCGGCTATGATGATGGACGCATAGCGTGATGAGCAACCTGGGATCCGCATCGCCTACAGAAGTGACGGGCACCTCCTCAACAATCGGCGTATGCAGGCTTCAACGCGTGTGCCTACGACTACAGTCCATAACTTGCTCTTCGCGGACGACTGCGCCTTTAACACCGTGACGGAGGAGGACATGCAAAGGAGTATGGACATCTTTACCGCAGGTTTCGCCAATTTTGGATTAACAATCAGTACAGCCAAAACGGTTGTCATGCACCAGCCGCCACCCAGCGCGGAATACAATGCTCCCCAAATCAATGTCAACGGTACTCATCTCAAAAACGTGGAAACCTTCGCTTATCTAGAAAGCACGCTGTCGCGCAACACGAGAATCGATGACGAGGTTGCCCAACGGATCTCCAAAGCCAGTCAGGCCTCCGTCTGGAATCGCCACGGTATTCACCTGAACACCAAACTGAAGATGTACAAGACCGTAGTCTTGACAACACTCCTTTACTAAGCGGAGACCTGGACCGTCTACGCGAACCAAGCCAGGAAGCGAAATCACTTCCATCTCAACTGCCTCCGTAGAATACTGAAGCTGAGATTGCAAGATAGGATTGCGGAAACGGATGTCCTGGAGCGAACCGAAATCCTCAGCATCAATGCCATACTGAGGCAATCGCAACTGCGATGGAGCGGTGGCCTAGTAAGAATGGACGACGAGCGACTTCCCAAACGAATTTCCTACGGAGATGTCGCTACGGGTGCTTGCCGACAGGGAGGTCAAAATAGAAGCTACAAGGACACTTTGAAGAAATCGCTGAAGCACCTGCAAATCAACTCGGCGACCTGGGAGGACCTCGCCCAGGATAGACCGGCTTGGTAAAGATCCATGATAACTGGTTCAGCAATCTATGAGGCCAACTGGATCGCCGCCGCCAGGGCCAAAAGAGCGGCATGAGTGTTAACAGTACTCTGGACCAACACCGCCGATGCCCAGGCCTTTCCAACATATCCACGCTGTCAACACACCTTCCGCGTGCGTATCGGCCTGGTTGGACACCTTCGGACGCAATGCACTAACAATCCTACAATTCCAACTTTCACGTCAAATTCTGCCAAACCTCCTGCGGACTCCCCCACCCTCATCCCTGGCATCAATTCCATTACTCCCACCATCCTAGAGACCACATCCCTCTACTCATCACCTGTTACCTCCACCACCGCCGGCACCGCCGCCACGGTCACCACCACCACCACCACCAGCGATGGGGGCTCTCTCCTTAACAGTCCTTATTGCAACCGTAAATTCACCTCACGCATCGGTCTGGTCGGTCAATTGCGAATCCATCGTACTGAGACTGGTGAACCAGCCTACTATCGAAATCGCCGCCTTGTAAGGCAACGGATAAGGGAGATGCAAGATGCTTGTATGGCACGCAAGGCCGAGGAGATCCAAGGGTACGTGAACCACAAAGAATGGAAGAACTTCTTCAACGCCTCCATAGCTGTCCAAGGACCTCCCGTCAAAGGAGCTGTCCCTCTTCCTAGTGCCGATGGAACTGCAATGCTCACTGAGAAGTCGCAAATCCTGAAGTGCTGGGCGGAGCACTTTTGAAGTGTTCTTAACCAGCCCTCCACCATCTCCAACGCCGCCATCGACTGACTGCCTGAAGTGGAAATCAAAGCCGACCTCTGCGCTCTTCCAGGCAATGTGACACTAAAGACATGTTCCTCAGAATTTCAAAGACGCGACCATCGTCCATCTCTACAAGTGGAAGGGGAATCGGCAACTCTGTGATAATCACAGAGGCATCTCGTTGCTCAACATCTCCGGGAAGATCTTTGCCCGTAACCTTCTCAATCGTCTGAACGGTCACCTAGAGCAGGGTCTGCTGCCGTAAAGCCAATGTGGCTTCCGAAGACACGGCGGAACAATCGACATGATTTTCGCCGCTTGCCAGCTACAAGAGAAGTGCTAGGAGACACAAAACCACCTCCAACACTACCTTCGTGGATCTGACGAAAGCCTTTGACGTGGTGAATCAAAACGGACTGTGGAAAGTCATGCAGAAATTCGGCTTTCCCGAGAGATTCACTCACATAGTGCTTTAACTCCATTATGGCATGACGGCGCGCGTCACGGAAAACGGAGTTTTCTCTGAGGCCTTCGTAGTGACTAACAAAGTGAAGCAGGGTTTCGTTCTCGCGCCTACCCTCTTCAGTCTCATGTTCTATGTCATGCTAATGTATGCCTACCGTGACGAAGGCCCAGAGCTGTGCATCGCCTACTGGATGGACGGCTGACTGCTAACCCAATGACGGATGCATTTCCACTCGCGAACGTCTCTTCGCTGATGACTGCGCACTCAATGCAATGACAGAAGGTACCATGCAAAGAAGCATGGACCTCTTCACTGCCGCCTGCGACAACTTCGAACTGCGCATCCACACGGAATAAACGGTGGTAATGCATCCGCGGCCGCCCAATACCACAAACATAGCAGCTCACATCAATGTCAACGGTGCCCAACTGAAATCCGTGGATACCTTCAGCTACCTGGGCAGCAACCTCTCACGAAGCACCAAAATCGACGATGAGGTCACCCACCGAATCACCAAAGCCAGGCAAGCGTTCGGATGCATTCAGAACATCGCCTGGAATCGACATGGTCTCCACCTCAACCCCAAATTCAAGATGTTCAATGCTGTCATCATTTCAACGCTGCTGTATGGAGCGGATACTTGGACGATCTACCAGAAGCAAGCGCATAATCTCAACCACTTCCACCTCAGCTGCCTTCGCTCAATACTAAAGCTGAGGTAGCAAGAAGGATACCCGACACAGAAGTGTTGGAACGAACAAGCCTTCTCAGCAGTTACGCTAAGCTGAAACAACTGCAACTGCACTGGAGTGGCCACCTTGTGAGGATGAACGACGAACGACTACCCAAACGACTCTTCTATGAAGATTTCGTCACGTGTTCTCCTCAGCAAGGGCATCAATTTCGACGCTAAAAGGACACTTTGAAGACTTTCCTGAAGCAACTGCAGATAGACCTAGCAAACTGGGAGGACCTAGCCCGGAATCGACCGGCCTGGAGGAGGACAGTGAAGACGGAGGCAGAAATCTACGAGGCCAACCGTATCGCCGCCACTAAGGCCAAAAGGGCGGCACAAAATTCAGCAGCGTCCCGGACGCTCACCGCCAATGCCCATGCCCATCCAACATGCCTGCGCTGTCGACGCATCTTCCACGCGTGAATCGGCATGGGTGGACCTCTTCGGACGCAATGCAATACCAATACGACAACTGCAATTTCTACGTCAACATCTGTCAACCCTCCTCCGGACCCCCACCCCCAAAGGTCACTCCTTGCACCAATTCTCCCACAGTAACAACCAAATCGACCACATCCCTATTCTCTACACCTGTTACCTCCACCACCGCCACAACCACCACAATCACCAGTGATGTGGGCTCGGTCCTAAATTGTCCCAATTGGGACCGCAACTTTACCTCATGCATTGGCCTTGTCGATCACTTGCAAATCCATCGTACAGAGACTGGTGAAGCAGTGTCTGGAGCACCAACACACAGAAGAGATCACCACTGAATTCACTGTCCTCGCGCATTCACTCATCGTATGGGCCTATTCGGTCACATGCGCATCTATGACGGCGGAATTCATCGCAATGCCACCAACACCGATACCCCATACACACCCTCGGCTCCTGCCATTCTCACCACCACTGCCACCCTCACTACCATGAATGACATCCCCCCAGCCTCTACCGATTTCTCCTGCCCACACTGGTTGACCGGCAGACTGAGAGTCAGGCTGCAATGTCTCCTTCTTAATGTGGCATTTATGGCACTCCCACGACGTGGAATTCGAGCTAGTTGAGGCTGCAAGCTCAGGGGCGGCTCCGGCCACGCCAGCCTCCTACACCCTCTCCCGCCTCCGGTCTTCTCGACTATGTCAAGTCACCTGGCTCAGGTGGGGGAGGAGGCTAGAGTGCGGTAGCTGCATCGCAAGTCTACCACAACTTAAACCTAATCCATGGGCAAGTCAACGTCCCTGCACCACTCTTCTGTGGAGCATATGGTGGACATTGTCGGATTACGACGGTTGATCTGACGTGTTTGTGGGACAGCAAGGCACTGGGTTCGATAACCGAATCCCCACGGCCTCGGCTGTTGCAAGCACCCACTAACGTAGGCCTTTTGAGAAGTGTGCTGGTGCCCGGTATATAATTTCTAAGGCTTTTATGGTGTCAACCTGGTGTTTTTATATCGCTTAAATGTGCAAGAATTGAACTAGATATTGATCGATTTTCCCCTTTACCTAGCCAGGCAGGTTTGTGGTCGCGTACTTCCTCCTCCAGACGCATCGTTATTTGGCCGATGTATCCTGCTCCGCAGGAGCAGATAAATAAAACCAATACACATCGATGTGGCCTGCAATGGCAGCTGGTCCTTACCCCAACTGTACGAGGGAGGAGTTTTCGAAGAATACGTACAAGTTCCCCACTGGGAAAACACTAGCGATAGCCGTCCTTAGACGTCGTCTTACTAATTCGCTTGTTGTGTCTCCTAGAAAAGGCAGTCTTATACATTAGTCTTTCTTTTTCGCAGTTTTTGTAGTACGCTCCTTAAGATTCCTGATGATGAATATCTCCGAATAAACGTTTTCGCAGAGTATATTATGTGACTGCTGGAGCTCCGCGTCAACCGTTTCAGGAGAGTAGCTACGTCGCACACTGGTCACCAGTCCCTGGACCTAATTTTGATTTAGCTGAAGGGAGACAAAACTGTGAAAATGCGTTTATTTATTCTGGAATTCTAATCTTACCATCCTAGACTTAAGGAGCTAAGAAGGAAACAGTACTCTAGGAATATATGTGTTCTGGGTGTTGTTCAGAACTACTCAACTTAAATCCATCAGGAGTGGGCTTCCTCAGCTTATCTTAATCACAGAACACAATATCGTCAGTTATTTTAACAGCACATTCGCTATTTCATGAAGTTTATCCAAAATTCTGAAAGGTTTTTCATTCCGAGAAGCTTTATTATGTAGGTTTGTCATAGTAATTTGCGTGCGACATGATCCCCAGATATTTCTGTCACGCCAGGATGTTGACTTTCAAACGAGCTTATTTCCGGCCCTGCGGAAGACCTAACTTTTGCAAAAAATGATCACTTAAGAAGTACGAGTTGGTCTCATTGATGTTCGATGACCTGACAAATTCAAATATATTTCATAAAAAAATTTTCTTGTATTCATTTCATAGAAAATGATGTTTTCTTAAAATTTTATACTTAACAAAATGAGAACCTTCGGTGCAAAAAAACTTTTCATTTGCCGAATAAATTAGAACCTGCCATTCTGTTACACTTGCATTACCGGTTTCCAACCTACATTCCGTCTAAGGAAAAACTACATATTTCGACATGTTATTTGGAAGAAGGCACATAATGCTCAGCAAATTTGGTAAAGGGTGTGCACGATGTTGTATACTTTATAAGCACCAATCGACAGTTTGACCGTCGATTACGACGAGGTCCATCGTATGCCTCACTGAAGGGTGTTGCAGGGACGGTGGCTCGCGCGCAATTTATTTTAAAGTGCTAGCAGACTTGCGCTGCATCTACCGCACTCTCTCCTCCTCCCCCACCTGAGCCCGGTGTCATGACAGAGTCAAGAAGACCAGAGAAGGGAGATGGCGCAGGTGGCTGGCGTGGCCGTAGCCGTCCCTGGGCGTACGACCACACCTGGCTCAGATCCCACGGAGTGGAAGCGCCATAAAGGCCACATTAAGAAGGAGCCATTGCAGCCTGACTCTCAGTCCGCCAGTCCGCCACTCCACACAAAACACACTTTGGACTGACCGCGCGGTCCGAGTTATCCCATCAGTTGGCAACCTTCCAAGCCACGGCTTTTAGCGCACTGCGATAGTTACAAGCGCGTCAGATTGTTTATAGAGAGGAAAATGCGCTGAGCTGTTGACCTCACTCTCTCCCCCACCCTCACAATCAGACCACCATCCGAGCCAGTCAGTTGTCTGAAGTGGGAGTGGGCGCATTGGCTGACGGTTCGGCGTACCCGTCCTCGCACGCCACAGCACAACCTGGTCCCCATAACGCACACACTAGGATTTACTTACTCAGGGGATACGGAGGAGCCATCGCCATCTGACTCCCTAAAACACCAATAGCAAACGTAGAGCTGGTATGCTTTGTGAATAGACATTCGACTGTCTTAAAATGTGTCATACTTACAATTTTCTAAAAACTAAAATGTATGTTTTTGTTGAATAATTCCTTTTCGAATGAGGTCTGCATCAGGGCTTATAGGCGTGTGGATCAACAGGCCTTTTAAAAGATATCTACCGATTGGCCATCCATAAGGTCATTTGAACAGATCATCTATACTTGTAAAAGATAACTGGCTTGCTGTGACCCAGCATGTTGTTTTCACGGTTTGAAAAGACGGACAATTTAATTGCATTCGATTAAAATTGTTTGCTTGTAAAAATGAATTTTCGTTTTATAATCGAAGGCAGATATCAAATCAGAAAGTAAATTTCAGAAATATTTCGTAGATAGAGACGGTGCCTGCGGGACGACGCTTTGGCACGTGATCGTGATAATACTTAAAATTTTCATATTGTCCTATGCACGTGGATGTTGTGTCCAAGTAAGGTGTTAAAACAAATGCTATATTTTAAATTGTTTTGAACGCCTCAGACAACTACTATTTAGCATCACCTTCTGTTTACGCAATAATCTACCACACAAATGGTTTTTAATTTTCGACTTATTCGGTTTTTTACGATTGTGTTTCCATGGGCTGATTAAATATGCTCAGAGTTTTTCCATAAAAATCCTCTTAAACGAACAATGAACAAGAGTCCAGCTGTTTGGTGAGGTCCCTTATCTGGCTGACACATTCAGACCGAGTTTTGCGAAATGCTGGAAACATGAGTTAGAAAAAAACTGGGGTAGGGAAGGGTTTTGCAGACTTTGCTCTCCTTCTCGTTATCCCTGTGTGTCCTTGCAACGCTCAAACGGTTGGAGGTGCACTTACAGACCGGACTCACTCGTCTCGTTTTGCCTTGGGGCTCACTCTCGAGTCCCGCCAGCAGCCGTGCAGTGGCTAGGGATAAAGACAGAATAACATAACCGACAAAGACAATGGGGAGCTTAAGGGCCATTTCTGGCTTATTAGCCATCATCAACCAGCCATATATAAGCCCAGGTGGTGAATCACCTTTATATCACTCAAATTTAGCGTGAGGTCACGGATCTTATGGGGGCGAGGGGTCACCTATTCCCCGTCTTAACATAAACACTCCTAACACTGTATGTGATATTACTCCAATAATGCACCCAGCTAGAAGAATACCCGATGCGGTAGCGCCCATTTGGAGTGAATGCAGAGTGAAGAATCATTACAGTCAGGAGACAGGAACAACACACTGAGTCAGGCCAATCGTTTGCGTCATGACAGATGACAGAATAAGGCCACAGAAGGGAGACGTGCCTGAAAACAATGGGCATTTTATAACTTGTACAATCTCCCGAAAATGAGAGAACAAGTACATTTGAGGACCATTACGATCCATTGTTTGGTGATGTCTACGAAAATAATGCGTACTACAAACTAAGCCAATGAAGAAGGAAGCAGACAGGAGAAGGAGGAGGAGGATAAGAAGAAGGATATTGATATAAAGATGAACATTACTGACAAACACTGACGAACCCTCACTGATCGCTAATGGAACTCACTCATTTCATTCTACCTTGGGGAGCACTCTCGAGCCCCACAAGCCACAGCACAGTGGGAAGAAACCAGGGAGGCTGCAATGGTCAGTTCTGGCTCATTAGCCGTCGTCAGCCAACCAGGTTTTGCAAACCTTAAGGCTCCAATCCGATTTCGGTTGTTTAGAAGTCCCACGCTGTAACCATTGAACCACGAGCTCTTTGTTCTCTCGGTTTAGATCAGGTATAGTAGTAATGGTAGAGTGAAGCTAATCAGTCGAGGTACGGGACATACTCTCTCCTTGAGGGTTACTCTCGCGCCCCGTCAGCTGCTGCACAGCGACTAGCATTATAGACAGACAAGACAAAATGGAATGGAACGACCAATTCTTTCTTATTAGCTGTCATCAGCTAGCCACATCCAGCCCCAGGTGTTGTACGACTAAAGGCTCGAACCCGCAACCGGTTGATTAGAAGTTCATCGCTCTAATGAATGAGCCATCAGTTCTTACACAGTAACCCAAGTACCCAAGCAGGATTTCTAAAGCACTCAACCTACGAAGAAAACTTACTTTATCGGTCTTTTGGCTGATTGGACTAATGTACTTAATGTACTAATGTGATAGAATTTGAAGCCACAGCAGCAATTTCAAGGCTTGAGTACAACCAACGCTCCAACTACCAGTACAGACGTATAAACTTGCTGTTTGTCTTATGCATCACCCAGAGCCGGCAGTTAGATTGCGCACAAATGTCGTGCATTTGAAAGTTCAAGTAGACGCATATGAGCAACTTGGTGTAGTTTAGGCGTTTACCTAGTTTATCTATGCAAATGTTCCGCTGTCTATGTCGGTGAGACGGTAAAGCGTGCGAGCACATATGTTTAGTTTGGAGGGGAAACTCTTTTTTTTTCTAGGAATGCCAAGTCGTGGACACACCGTGTGACAGTTGGTGGAAGTCTGGAGCTGTGACAACAACTTCGCAACGATAAATATTTACGTAACTGACTGCGATCACGTTCTAAACTCATGGGACCAGAAAATGCAGCCGACTTTCCAGCCGAAGGCACACACACGGTCACCTAACCGTGCGAACATGGTCAGACAGAGAGCGGACGCATGACCATCCGCCTACTCACCCAGTGACATTTTTATAAATTTATTTTATAGATTTCTCGGCGTTCCAAACACTCATACAAATATAACGACCGTTCCGAGGATCGCATTTTTTTCTAAGCCTACGTTGTAAAATAATGCGTCTTCACTGCATGTAAAAAAGAGCAAATCACTGCCGATAAAATCGAAACCGTGAGTCCCAGGAAGTAATTGAGAATAAGTAGATGCCATCGCTGGGGCAAGAGCTTTATTCACTTGACGTTTCAGATTCCAACTCGAAGCCATCATTAGAGACAGTTCCATATACGGGTAATACTTACACAGGGCGTTGCAATATTTATAGGATGCCGTCGCTATGCTACTGCACGCCTTCGTCAATAAACAGCTCCCACTTCAGCAATGGCGACTGCGCTCTGGTGCGCTTATTGTTAATGGCCGGCATACGGGTCGTTAATCGCTGAAATTTCGTCACCCGTTTTGGAAGGTGGCGTGATGATTGCTCGGCCATCTGGCTAACCGTCACTGGCGTTGGAAAATGTGTTCGTCTAAGCGCTCCCCGAGTGGCCGATTGCTCTGGCCAAACTAAGTCTCAGCTCCAAATATGGGTTGGGTAGGTCATTGCACTTGTTAGTAGACTGGGGGCCGGTTAACCCTGACTAAAGCAACTCGCGGCTCACGCGATCATCACCTCTTAATAGAATTTCGGCTTCGTTGAACTTTAATTTGTGACCGGTTCTCGCCAAATAAGCCACGACTTGAGAATTGGCATCATTTCGCCGCACTACTGCCGCGTGTTCGGCTATTCACGTCCGGAAGACTGCTTGAGTCATGGTTTACGGGCCCCCAGTCTTTTAACAAGTGCAATGACCTACCCAAACCATATTCGGGGCTGAGACTCAGTTTGGCCAGAGCAATCTGCCACGCGGGGAGTGCTCAGACGAACACATTTTCCAACGCCAGTGACGGTGAGCCAGATGGCCGAGCAATCATCACGCCACCCTCCAACACGGGTGACGAAATTTCAGCGGATAACGACCCGTATGCCGGCCATCAAACAATTAACGCACCAGAACGCAGTCGTCATTGCTGAAAAGGGAACCGTTAATTGCCGTAGGCATGCAGAAGCATAGCGACGGCATCCTATAAATACTACAACGACTGTGTAAGAATTTCCCGTATCTGATACTGTCTCTGAGGATGGGTTCAAGTTGGAATCTGAAACGTCAGGCGAATAAAGCTCTCGTTCCAGTGATGGCATCTACTTCTTCTCTAGAGCAAATCATGTTCGAGCTGGTGAGATAATTCTAGAAATGGGGGGGTAAGCCAACTTTCCTCATTTGTATTTTAAGCTACCAGCACCAATGCTGGTTTAGATGGCTCCAGAATTTACGGTAGCACAACCGAGTGTGGCCAATATCCTGGTTGACACTCCGTTCATGAAAAAGCTAAGTCCATTGGCTTAATATTCTTTCTTGGTTGGAGGTGGATCAATATGTTCTCTTTTAATTGTCTCCCACTGAGCGGCACAAATAAGCCCACGTTTTCGGAATAATGACATTACTGATCAGTTCTCTTTCTGTTTGACGGATTGTGGGTGTCAAAGATTCGATATGGTTAGCATTTTTCCAAACGTCAACAAGTGTCCCAGATCGACTTTGGAGTTAGTGGCCCACTAATTAAGGCCGCATTAGTTTCTGGAGGAACCGACAAACGAAAACGTCAATCTCCCAGCGTGTGAGTGTTAGGCAGTGGTCGTGCTTTACAATCAAAACGCCTTTGACTCTAGCCCCCATATATAGATATATATATATATATATATATGAGTTTTTTGTTCCAAACCTGTTACCAGGACCACAGATAAGATTATAGTTAGTAGAACAAGCTGCAAGAGTTGCACCTTGCTGTTTATTCCCTCATTGTATGGACCGTTAGGTAGCTGAGGGGACCTGAGGTGGAGGAAATATTCAACCGTCTGAAGGTTTTTGAAAGTCAGGAGAAGAAGGAAAATTTTAATTATCTCATCGCTTAGTTTCTGGTAGAGTTTGCAAGAGATAGGAACTACATGACCGAAAAATGCTTAACCTTCTCCGACGTTTACGCACCTGCAACTTTAGCCATCCTTAATTAACTTATCAAGTGCTCAGGTACATTTCCTGTCTACACGACCTAGCAGAGGTCCCTTTGGCTGTCCAAAGCGCACGCACTGCTAGAACAGTTGTTTCTGTTGAAAACAATGATGATGTCTTAGGGAAGCTTCTCATGAGGACTTCTTTACAAAAATTCCTTAAACTTACGCCTCTAAACTTTTGATTTCCAGATTTACTTGTCATCCTCGCTTCAGCCTTTTGGGTCCGAGTTAGCATGTTACACCAACTGAATTTATCACAATCTTCTGAACGCGTGTCTGACTATCAGGTTACTTACATTAGTTTCGAGCTATGTCCAGAAGACTGCTGGTTTCTCGTGTTCGAAAACAAAAGCATGCCCATGCTGTAATTTCAGGAGATTCAACCAAGGGTCAACACACGAAATAACCATCAAGGACCTAAGGATCAGGATCAAGGCAAGCAAACTATCTTCTGGCAGCGCTCAAAGGTGGCATCAGAGCAGATTGGTTAGACCTCATCTGACACTCCTTCCTCACTCGTGGGTCTCGGGAAAATCGGATTGAGGTCCTGCTTTTGGGCATCGCACGAGCCCAGCCTTCGAAAGAGCGAGGGCCTTGCGTGGGCAGTTGCGGTGCAAGTCGCGCTAGGCGCATCCATCGTTAGCTGACTGAGCAACTTTTGTACCAGCGCAGCCATTTGCGTCATAACCTCGCAGGAAGGCACGTTGACTGCCTTACCGACTACTCACTGGAATGTCCTTCGAGCATTTGCGAATATGCTGACATATCTTTTTATCTCGCCTACAATGCAAGCCTGATCCACGCCCGGTGCTGCCAGTCCATTCTCGTGGACTGTGTCGTCTCCCAACGCAAGGTTTCAAATTTGGCAGTCTTGATATTCGATCGAATTGTGCGTCAGTCATCAGAGTCCAGTCAATGAGATAACGCCTGCTGAATCTTACCTGCATCAACCAGGTCTCCTGCGTAGAGTCCATTCAAATGTAACAGCTGAGCATCTTACTTTTCCAGTCCATAAAACCAGTTTGCAACCACTGTTAAAGGAAGGAGACCGGTTACATGAAGGTAAGTTGACAGACATCAAGGTTCTGAGCCAGCGTGTTCTTTAGGAGAGTGTTGAGTTGTACGCAGCGTCTCGCTCTCACAAACTTGTCCTTTGAGCTACCTTTGTCAGAGCTAAGCCGAGGGCCTCGTGCCCAGCGTCAATAGGGTAACCCACCTGCGAGGCGACCACCTCGACATTTGAATACTAAGTCAAAAGTGCCATTTTGATTGCTGCAACGTTGTGGGGCATTTAAACCCAATGCGAAAGCTGTAATTAACTAGAACTCTAAGGCCTACCGTGACAATCAGTATCAGTATCAAAATCAGTATATTTGAGGGAGATGTAGGTGAGTCACCTTTGAATTCCCTATTTGTACATGCGAGTTGTGGTATCAAAAATATAGTATCTCGATATGTTGGCGAGGCCAACAAAGTGGAATAAAGTTGAAAAAGAGCAGACAGTGAAAAAAAAACTCCCGGTGATATTTAGGAGAAAAAAACTGTCGCCCTTGGGAGGGGGTCCAACGGGGGGCATTTCGGAGGTCACATGATGCTCCATTGCTGATTGCAGCGTCCGTTGAGGGATTTCAAAGGCTGAAATAGATGTCCAGATCATCCTCGGTCAATTGCGGTTCGAACCAGGGGATAACGTTCATACACCTCATGGACGACAGTCGCCAGGTCCAGCTGATGCGAATACTCACGGTGTCACCAAGGTGTGTAAATAAGTTAAGCATTGAAGACCTCGAGGACCCCAGCATGGGAATAATGGGAGAATGCAAGCCCTCGAACGAAAATAACAAACAAGGAAATGCTATTTCTGACGTCACACTTGCAGCTTTCAGTTAGTGTTGTAGCTCGAAACATTATATCGATCTAACTTTCGCTTAAAAACCTCCAAGGAGTCCGACATTACAACATCCAGAGGAAGACTATTCCAAGCTTCGACTACTCTTTTGGAGAAGAAGTACTTCCGAGTGTCTAGCCTTGCTCCAGTCACACGTAATTTGAAAGGATGACCTCTCGTTCGTTGTTTTGCTAACTCGAAGAAATCCCCTGGCACGAGACAACAGTCCTGGATGCGTAGTATGCGGAATGTTAGTATCAGGTCCCCCAAAGCTGTCTATAGTGCAAGCGAAAGAGATTGAGACTCGACAGCCGTGTTTTATAAGGCAGTGAGCCATGTCCAAGGAAAAGTTTGGTTGCTCGCCTTTGGACCTTTTCGAGGATGTTGATGTCCTTCACCGCCCAGGGTCACCAAGCTTTGATAGCGGACTCCAACTGTGGCCGCACGAATGTTCCGAAGACTTTAACGAAGCAGTCGGTAGTGAAGGCTGCAAAAGCTCGTTTAACGAGGTACAGAATCGACATGGCTGACTTCGCTACCTTTGCGCAATGTAGGGAGGGTTTAAGCGAAGGCGTGATCCAGACTCAAGGTCCTTTTTGGACATCCACTTCTTTCAATGGAATGCCATTCAGACTGTAAACCGTACGGTTCGAAGGATTGCTTTTTCCCGACTCGTATGATGTTGCACTTGCTCTCATTAAACGGCAAGAGCCAGTCATTGGACCATTTCTGGAGTCGATTTAAGTTTGCCTGCAAGTTCTCTTCATCAGCCGCAGTTTGAATGACGCGCCAAAGTTTGAGATCATCGGCAAACATGGCAATATCGCAGTCCAGTTCGTTGGCACAATCGTTGATGTAGACAATGAACAGTATAGGGCCGAGAACAGAGCCTTGGGGAACACCGCTCTCAACCTCAACTTTAGTCGACTGTTTGTCGCTGATATGCACAGTTTGTGAGCGGTTAGTTAAGAAGTTTTCTATCCATGTCAGAAGTCTACCTCTTACGCCTATGCGGTTGAGTTTATAAAGAAGGCGGTGGTGCGGCACGCTATCAAAAGCCTTTTTGAAGTCTACATAGACTGCGTGCACCGTATTACCACTATCGACCGCTTCAGTCCAACGTTCTAAACTGTAGAGCAAATTTGTGACGCAGGATCTACCTCTACGGAAACCGTGCTGGGCTTCGGATGGGCAGATTGTTATGTTCAAAGAACTGCATTAGTTGTTGCTTAATTATTTTTTCCATGATTTTGCAGCAAACTGAAGTTAGGAAATTGTTCAACCTAACCCTTAACCCGTAAGCTCCTAAGAAAAACTCAAGCGAAACCCTAACCTTAACTCAAGTCTTAAAACCTTAACCCAAAAACTAACCATAAAACCCGTAACCAAGTCTGATAACCTTGGCGCTAGGATTAACACAGCTTCCAAAATGCACTCCAAGTCAAACAGTAGGCCTAACCCTAACCTTGAGTAAAATATGAGCAACTTTAACCTCAATAGCGCAATTGAAAGTCCAAATCCCTTTGAAAACTCTTTCGAATCAAACTGTAACTAACCACATCAACCTAAATATAAGGTATATTTTTGAACGACCACTCTGTGGGGTAACATGCCACAGCCTCAAAAATTTGTGTCGGTCCCGAGCATACTGTTTGATCCATCGCGTTAGACCTGAGATGAGGAACCCCCAAGGAGTAGAAGTGGGTTTGCGCTAAATTGCAGGATTTTACCTATTCCCGTAGATTAAGCATAACCGAAATGTAGGCCTTTGCAAAACACTAACCCTAAACCTACACCCAACCTTGAGTCTAGCCATAACCTCAAACCCACCCATAAGCTTAACCCTACTCCCTCTGTAATTAAGCGCAAAAGCCACGTGTATTTGGGTAGGGAGGGGGGCGGGTTCAGATTACCGTGTCCTACCACCCAACACCAAAATGTCTGTTGGCCCTGTCTTAACAGGTTTTAGAAATATCCCTAGGACAGGGCGACCAATTTAATCAGCTCTACTAGTACATGTGTTTCTAATCCCCAAAAACCGTTTTATGCCGACTTGAGAAATGATAAACAGAAGCTGGCGGTAGGACTTAAGTTCGTTATCGGCAGTGAGCAAAGGGAAATAGACTAAAATCAGCCCTGCGATTACCTCTTTGTTTGACGCGTGAGTCTGCTAAATTTAACAGCAAACCTTTTAGTGTTCCCTACCTCTGTAAGGGTTGTCAGTTATTTTAACAGGCAGGTCCCATCCTCATAAGTTTCCTGCTTGACGTTTTAAACTAAAGTATGCCGCCAATCTCGCAGGTCATGTGCCGTTCGCGAGACCAAGCAGGCAGATGCTCATTTATCAGGATATTGACTCTTGTTTCTCACGCTTCGGTTGCGGCGGTCCGCTCGGCGCGGCGACAGCTGGTGAACCCGCCTCTTTGGCAGTCGACTGCCTATGCCACGTGTAAATCGGCCTTCGAACTGTCCACAACTCAGCGCCAATCGATATTTGGCTCTTTAATGATTGGCCATAGCCGAACATGATTCCTGCACGCACTCGTAGCTCACGCTGGCGAGTACAACATCAACGGCGGCTTCTCGGTTGTGCACCGGGGAACATCTGTCGAACCACCTTACTGGGTGACGGTTATTCCTTCGACGGTGAATTTGGGCGTTTTTGAACCTGAAAGTGTTTTAAACTTTTAAAACTCTCCTGTCAGAAGGCATTGGGAAGGCCCTGTCCGAAACGGCAGGACGCCTGGCGCTAAGTCCTAGAAAAGTTTAATATTTTCGGGTCATAATCCTTACTCTAACATTAAACCTTACTCAAATCTTAATACTGACCCTAAACCAAAACTCAATCTATCTCTAAACTTAACCATAAACCTTACCGCAAACTTAATTTTTTATCTCCTTGGAAAGTAGCGCAACTGTCCCGGGAGAGGGCGGGTTTACTTTTCACGTGTCTTGCTAGACATAAAGGATCAATTTCCTGTCAACTCCAAACGTGTTCCCTGGGATGTCTCTGCAGCCACTGGCCACAATCCTTGTATTCTGTCCCTTCGCTACTCGGCAGCCCATATTCCATACAATTATCAGATCCAGATGAATGCCAGTGTAAGAATTAGATGACAGGGAATCACACACCACCCTCTCCTACAAGTATTAAGAAGTGTTACCAACAAAGATAAGGGACAATTGATTTGGAAGCCCTGACACATTAAGCATCGGTATTCAGTGATACCTAAACCCTAGATGCCGGCTATCCCCGAGTCTGAGCGTGGAATAGAGGATTCTTGCATATTTTGGACTTGAGCGCCAGACTTGTGTCGGAGAGCGAGAAGATTTAAAATCCTATCTGTGTGACTTACACCCTCTAGGGCAGAGGTCGACAAACTCTGGCCTTTAGGCCAGATACGGCTCTAGTGTGAACTGCAGGGCACAACGAAACATACATTTTCCATTGATCGTACTGTGTTTTTTTTTTTGAATAATAAACGTTTTCTTGGACACTTTGTTTCTTCTGGCCTAGTATGCCTTCTTGACCTCCTGAAATGGCCTAGAAGTCCGAAAAGTTTGTCGACCCCTGCCCTAGGCTAAACAGAGTTGTCTATTTCCGTTCCCCTAGACCAGAGGTCGACACACTTTTCGGTCTACTAGGCCAGGTGTCAAAGGAAACGTGTATTATTCAAAAAAAACACAGTACGATCAATGGGAAACATGATGTTGCATGCTGTTAGAGACAGATACAATATCAGGTTCTAAGGATGAGGAGTTCAGCAACAGAATGTCTGTAAGGCGATTGTCAGTGAGCTGAGAGCGCTGCCTGTTCTTACAAAACTTCATTTTGGAGAACAGTTGCTCGCACGAATAAGTGCTGCCAAACATTGCAATTACACGCTTGGCACGGGCTAACAACATTGAAACTACTTCTTGAAGAGGGACGAATTTTGATCCTACCGTGACTGCAGCGAGCAGCCTCAGTCTTCCGCTCATCCGCTGTGTAGTCTCTGTACGTGTGCGCGTGCTTGGCATCGAAATGCCCCTTGAGATTCGGGCACTTGAAAGTGCTGTTGGTGCCGTTGCACAATAAACACAGGGCTTTGTTGCCGCGTTGGACGAAGAATAAATGGTCAGTCCGTTCGGGGTTGAAGACACGACGTTCGAGGTCAACCTTCCGGAGACTGGTAGCTGCGCGTTGCTTCTGCTCATTAGGCATAATAAGTGGGGTTACTGTGCGGGAACTCGATGTCTGTAATATGACCATGAAATAAAATTGCTTCGCACGTCACAGCACACACACGTGCGCACAACACACGCCTTGACCCCGAAAAGAGGTGACTGAAACCGAGATCATAGAGTGAACTTGTTTACAAAACAACATTTATCATCCCTCCCCGGTCAGGCGCTGCTGTTTCATACAACGGCCTGACATCAGTTCTAAAAATAAACACGAGCCACAGCTTGAGCTGCAACCAGCACTAATGAAGGGGAACAAAACCGCGACCATTAAATTAGGCCGGATCCAACAATAATTAACTAGGGGGGCGTTAGGCCGGACTGGAATACTAGCTAGGCCGGACTGGAATACTAGCTTGGACGTATCTGGCCTAAAGGCCGGAGTTTGCCGAACTCTGGCCTAAGGGGTCGAGGCCTAGAACCCAATAATAGCATCGTGTAGCTACGACAACCAATCGTAATAGATTATTACCGACAATAACTAGAAGACCATACCTTTAATTGAGAAATGTAGGGTCGATCTACCAAGGTAAACAGCAGCAGCAATTACGCCAAACTTTATGCTTGCGTGATGCATCACCAGATGGTGAATCAGAAACAGCATAATCTCAATTCACTTGTGACTGCGCCCGTCTAATTATGGTGGTTAGGACTTCAGTGCACTTTTTGTGGTATTACCACTTGCTGCTTCACTTGGTAAGGATGTCTTTTGATTATGCTGCTTAGGCTGCGAACAACGCAGAGGATGGGAGGAGAGGGTTTGCGGTTGAATTCATGGTCTGCTGGACGCTTCGGTGGATTTTAAATACAGGGACAGTCACAAAATAAGCAGATTGCTGTGTTTGTCAAATAATCAGTCGCGGACAATTCCACCACCAGACCCCAGATCTGATCGCGAGTTACCAAATCAGTTATCTGGAGGAAGATCACAATCCAAAAATTCACTAGCATAATGTGAATTTATCACCGCATCCAGCTTGATCCCCGAAGCTTTAACGTACAGGTTGCGTTGGTGTGCTGCAGCCGTCCATCTTCGAATCCAGGAACTGTTAGACACCATTGTCCTATCCAAGTCACACAATGCAACTGTCATCCAGCTAACAACTACCTCACCGAGTTTGCCAATCAAATGGCTGCATATGTGGCTTCCAATTTGGCTTGATGAAGGTGACCGAAGTTGAAATAAACAATAACCGACGGAAACGTACCTTTGACAGTTCAACCATCGCGAGCGATGACGTCCACCGCGTGTCCTACACAGTGGGCGCAATAACGGTGGCTTGCCAGCAATTTCCTTTATAGTGAGGTAGACTTACGCAATATTCATCACACTGTCTCCTCCCTCATCGAGCGTGATCTGATGGCAAGCCTAGATCAAGGCGATCATATGAGAGCGAAATGCAAGGGCTAGTAAAATTAAGCAGCACCCTTTGTGTGTCACACACGACCTAGTCTCCACAGCCTTCATGACACATTTATAATGACGATTGCAAAATTCCCAAACGTCACAATGCCATAAAGACTACAGAAAGAAGGGACCGTTTCAGCCTCCAATCACACCAAAATTCTCTTCTAAGGACCCAATTATCGCGTGAGACGGCAAAACTCCAAGCCTAAACTGAGAGCGCCTTGTGATAGGTCAAATTAGGCCAGATTTCCCAGGGTGGGGTGCACTCGATCTTTGAGAACTTAACCCTCTTCTCTTTATAGCCTGAAGGCCACTTCTCGTGTGCATCAAGCCGAACGATATACAAATTAGATTTGGAGCAAAATGACACGTGGTTTATCAACTACTTTAGTCCCCGAGGGAATACTCGAGAATGCCGCGAGCCTTCTCCCTACAACTGTCACTACTAATAATACTACTAGAAATGCTGCCGCCACCAACATGACAACTACTAATACTACTATCCCTTTAACGTGGTCTTTAGTCACCGTATGAAAAAAAAACAGCAAGAGAGTACAGTATACTACCGCTTAGGCCAGCTTTAAGACTACTATCCCCAAGAGCTTCTGCCACAAACAGAAGTACTGAGACTGAGCAGCGACAATTTGACCTCCGTGAACGACGACCTCCACTGCGTGCTCAACGACGATGTGGACGCAGCACCGTTGACGCGCGGAGACTTGCGTAACACGTAACTCACTCTATATCTTCGCCCACCCAGCTTACTCCGATGCGAAACCCATGTCATGACGATCGTAGGAGGGTGCGTATACAATGAGTGGCAAAACTTAACACCCCATCTACGCGTGACACACACGGCCTGATTTCCATAACATTTACCCTGCATCTCTGGTGGCGATTCAAATCTCCATAGGTGAGGAGGCCCTAAGAAGGAGCAACTATAGCCTGACTGTCGTTCGTCTAGTTACTCCGAAATTCGATCCTGAAGATTGAGCTCGCCCGTGCGTTAACCACCCTCCAAACCTAGACTGACAGCACTTCATGGTAGATTCAAGCACCTTAGATTGATAATAGTAAGGAACGTGCTGGTTTACATGAGAATGGGCTCCTCCGTGTCGAACTCGCTGGCTTATCTCATCCCTAGTAAAATGCACCACAAAGCCCATAGAAATACTGTTGCATCAGAAGGCTAACAGGGCATTCTTGGCATGGAAATCTGTCTCACCCCACATGGCATGCACATGCACGAGTACCGACATGAGTGCGGTTGCTATAAATTTTCTTTGTGTTCACTGCCGATCAATATAACGAGATGGAGTCCTTCAACAGCCTTCTGTCCTTTTTTCCTTCTGTCTTCATAAAAACCTTTTCCGCATATTAAAAGGTTTGCACCGGTAGAACTAACCAAATTGTCCGAGGAAACCTTGTTACAGGAAGCCGACGGAAATGTTGGTTTTGGATTAGGTGAAGACACGGAACTATGGCTCCGGCTACAACTCAACGGTACCTTGCGCTTAATTTACGGTATCCTAGGGTTTAGGTTATGGGTATGGTTCGTGTAGGCTGGAGAAGGCAATGATTGCCATGAGGATTGATTCCATATAAGGTATCTTACTCCCCTCTTCCCCTCCCCCCGAGACAGTATTCGACTGTTTTCTCGTGCCAACCAACTGCGGATGAAATTGGAGAATTACGTGCATACTGTAGCCTAATGCAAGTGGTTTACTGTCAAATTGCAAGAACGACAGCGTTTGTAGTAGCGAGAAAAGTGGGCCTGCAACTCAATATTTAGTATAATTTGATTGGCTGTGTTACGGAGACGGGAGCAGCAGCCGAGTCGCGGCCCAAGGCGAAAAGAGCACATGAGGACGCACGCCGAAACAGGACAAGCCGGCTGAGGAAGACGCGTGGGAATCCAGGCCGCCAATCAGTGTGCGCCGCTGCACCGAACACGCGTGAAGCAAATGTGTGTGGCACATGCGTGTGTGGCACATGCGAGTGGCACAAACTTTGGCGAATTTTCGGCGAGGGGATTCCACCGTAAGATATGACCAATCAACGTGAACCAGGTTGCAAGCCAGAAGGTGCCAGAATGCTCTCCGCGATTGTCACGCCACTGGTCTGAACGTTCGAGAACGCCCAGAACTCGATAAATAAACGAGAGTTTATAAGCCAGAAACCCGATGTGCCCTCTTCTCTACCAAACGCGTTGGGGTGTGGGGTACTAGTTAGGGGTGGTACCACAGAGATAGCATTTGGTCGCTCCATTTGTCTCGTACAGGTGGTGAATGCTCCTGTGGCCGCCTCTTACTGGTACCCAACTCTCACCTGTGGCTCCTTGAAGTTGGGTTCTTCCCAGCGGCCAAACCCCGGACAACCGTCACGACCGGCGGGCTAAACCAGGTGAGGGTCTACGGTATTGTGTGTGCCTCCACACCCGGTATGTCTGACTCCCAAACTTCCCACCTTCCCACCAACAGCAATCTCGTAGGCGGCCCAGACTAACTCGGGTCGTTTGACCACTAAAACAGAACCGTGACCCATAGTGGAGTTCGGCAGCCGTCTGGGATGTCAAAGCAGCCCTATTAAGGAACATTACTGCTTGCTTGCCCACGGAGGAAAGGGTTAGAAAAGGTGCCCTAGACAAATGCTGGTTATCACGTCTTCTGCAGCCGGCCGGCTTCGCAGATCACAAAATACGCGGTCGTAAAACTCAAACGAACAACAATAGCCCCGTCCTCATCCCCTCGCCATATCCCCCAGGCTGCTCGGGTGAGTCCACTCACACCTGCAGCCTGGAATGTGCGTTGCCTTTTAGACAATCCTAGGAGCAACCGGCCGGAACGGAGGATGGCGGTAGTCGCTTGGGAACTAGCCCGCTACAATTTGGATATTGCTGCTCTCAGCGAGACCCGATTCTCTGAGCAGGGTCATCTGGAGGAGGTGGGTGCTGGCTACACATTCTTCTGGAGCGGCTGGACAAAGGTAGAGCGACGCGACGCTGGTGTAGCCTTTGCCATCCGGAACGACATAGGGGGACGTCTGCCCTGTCTGCCGCAGGGTATCAATGATCGCCTGATGAGCCTCCACTTGTCTCTTCAGGAGAACAGTTCGTCACTATCATCAGCGCCTACGCTCCCCCAATGACGAGCTCTGATGCGGTGAAGGACAAATTCTACGAGGACCTGCATGCCCTGCTGGCAACTGTGTCGAAGGTGTACAAGTAAATTGTCCTTGGTGACTTCAACGCCCGCATCGGGACGGACCATGATGCCTACAGGGTGTGCTGTGTCCCATGGTCTCGGTAGCTGTAACGATAATGGCCTCCTTCTTCTGCGCACGTGTGCGGAACCCCGTCTCCTGCTGACCAACACCTTCTTCCGCCTTCCGAAGCGGGAGAAGGCCACGTGAATGCACCCTCGGTCGCAGCACTGGCAGCTGCTGGACTATGTTCTCGTCCAGAGGCGAGATCGACAGGACGTGCTGGTAACCGAGGCGATCCGCGATGCCGGTGGTTGGACAGATCACCGCCTCGTCATCTCCCAGATGAGGCTCCGTCTGCAACCCCGACGAAGGCCCCAAGGTAAAGAGGCCGCCATGTAAAGTTAAAATACTCTTTTTATTAAATTTTGCCTGCTCACTGTTTTGATTTCAGCAACCAAATAACCGAGAAACTGGAGGACCTGCATGCTCCAGATGATAACGCTACCGTGGAGACACGATGGTGTCAACTGCGGAATGTCATCCAGTCCACCGCTCTCGATGTCCTCGGATGCGCACGCCGTCGACACAAGGACTGGTTTGACGACAATGACGCCGACATCAGCAACTTACTCGCGGAGAAGAATGAACAACACAAAGCCTACATGGACCTTCGGACTGACGCCACCAAAGCAGCATTCTTCAGATGCCGCCGCCTTGTACGGCAACGACTGCGTGAGATGCAGGATGCCTGGATGATCCGAAAGGCTGAGAAAATCCAGGGGCAAGCGGACCGCAATGAAATGAAACACTTTTTCAAAGCCGTCAAGTCCATATACGGCCCGTGTATCAAGGGGACCGCATCGCTGCTCAGCTCTGACGGCACAACACAGATGATAGAGAAATCGCAAATTCTGAAGCGCTGGGCCGAGCACTTTAGACATGTCCTTAATTGCTCATCAGCCATCTCCGATGCTGCCATTGACCGGCTCCCTCAAGTGGACACGAACAATGACCTGGATCTGCCGACTTCCCTTCCAGAAACCGTCCGGGCCGTGTAGCAAATTTCCAGCGGTAAGCAACGGGATCCGACGCAATCCCACTGGAAGTCTACAAGCACGGTGGGCCCCGGCTGATGGAAGAACTCACAACACTCTTCCAGGAGAGGTGGCACCAAGGAAATGTTCCTCAGGATTTCAAAGACACGACCATCGTCAATCTCTACAAACGGAAGGAGAAGCGGCAACTCTGTGATAATCACAGAGGCATCTCGTTGCTCAACATCGCCGCGAAGAGCTTCACCCGTATCCTTCTCAATCGTCTGAACGGTCACCTAGAGCAGGGCCTGCTCCCGGAAAGCCAATGTGGCTTCCGCCGACACCGCGGAACAACCGATATGATCTTTGCCGCCCACCAGCTACAAGAGAAGTGCCAGGAGATGTGAACTCACCTATACACTACCTTCATGGATCTGACGAAACCCTTTGACACAGTGAAGCGCGACGGACTGTGGAAAGTCATGTAGAAATTCGGCTGTCCTGAGTGGTTCACGCTCATGGTGCGTCAGCTTCATGACGGGATGACGGCGCACGTCACTAACAACGGGGCAGTAATCGAAGCATTCGTAGTGACCAACGGAGTGAAGCAGGGCTGCGTATCGGCTCCCACACTGTTCAGTCGCATGCTCTCGGCTATGCTGATGGACGTCTACCGTGATGAACAGCCTGGGATCCGCATCGCATATAGAACTGAGGAACACCTTCTCAACAGTCGGCGTATGCAGGCTTCAACGCATGTGTCTACGACTACAGTCCATGACTTGCTATTCGCGGACGACTGCGTCCTTAACACCGTGATGGAGGAGGACATGCAACGGAGTATGAACCCTTTCGCCGCAGGCTGCGCCGATTTCGAATTAAAAATCAGTACAGCCAAAACGGTTGCCATGCACCAGCTGCCACCCAGCGCGTAATACCATGCTCCCGAATCAATGTCAACGGTGCTCAACTCACAAATGCGGAAACCTTCGCTTATCTAGTAAGCACGCTGTCAAGCAACATTAGAATCGATGACGAGGTTGCCCATCGGATCTCCAAAGCCAGTCAGGCCTTCGGCCGGCTGCAGGCCTCCATGTCGAATCGCCATGGTATTCCCCTGAACACCAAACTAAAGATGTACAAAACCGTCGTCTTGACGACACTCCTTTACGGAGCGGAGACTTGGACCGTTTACGCGAACCAAGCCAGGAAGCGTTATCACTTCCATCTCAGCTGCCTCCGTAGAATACTGAAGCTGAGATTGCAAGATAGGATTGCGGAAACGGATGTCCTGGAGCGAACCGGAATCCTCAGCATCCATGCCATACTGAGGCAATCGCAACTCCGATGGAGCGGTGGCCTAGTAAGAATGGACGACGAGCGACTTCCCAAATGACTTTCCTACGGAGATGTCGCTACGGGTGCTCGCCGACAGGGAGGTCAAAATAGAAGCTACTAGGACACTGAAGAAATCGCTGAAGAAATTGAAAATCAACCCGGCAACCTGGGAGGAACTCGCCCTGGATAGACCGGTATGAAGATTATTCATGGAGAGTGGTGCTGCAATCTATGAGGCCACCTGATCGCCGTCAACAAGGCCAAAAGAGCAGCACGAAAGTCACAAGCGCCCCGGACCAAGACCGCTGATGCCAAGGCCCTGCCAACATGCCCGCGCTGTCAACCCATCTTCCGCGCGTGAATCGGCCTGGTTGGACATCTTCGGATGCAATGCACCAACAATCCAAAAATTGCAATTTCTTCGTCCACTTCGGCCAACCCTCCTTCAGAGTTTCCCACCCTCACTCATGGCATCGATTCCATTACTCCCACCAGCATAGCGACAACATCCCAATACATATCACCGGTTTCTACCACCACCGCCTTCGCCTTCACTACCTCCACCACCACAATCAGCGATGGGAACTCTCTCCTATACTGTCATCAATGCAACCGCACATTCACCTCACGCATCGGCCTGATCGGTCACTTGCGAATCCATCGTACAGAGACGGGTGAACCAGTGCCTGGAGCACCAACACACAGCAGAGATCGCCGCCTCCACTGCCCTAACTGTGCTCGTGCATTCACTTATCGCATGGGCCTATACGATCACATGCGCATCCATGACAGCGGAATTCACCGCAATGCCGACAACACCGATACATCATATACACCCTATACTCCTGCTATTCTTGCCGCCACTGCCACCCCCATTACCATAAATGAAATCCCCCCCGGCCTCTACCGATTTCTTCTGCCTACAATGCTTCCGCAACTTCAGCTCAGGCATCGGCCTCGTCAGTTACCTGCGAATCCATCGCTCGGAGGCTGGTGAACCTGTGCCTGGGGCTCCGACATACAGTCGACGCGCCCGCTTTCACTGCCCTTCCTGCTCTCGCACAGTTACACACCACATGGGCCTATTAGGACACCTGCGCCTCCATGACAACCTGCGGTAAACCAATGGAGACTAAGCCACATCAACGCACATCATCTTCACTAAAACAATGACAAAAATCGCGCAATCATCATAATGTACCTGATTTATTCACGGTTTCCTAGAAACCATGCCTTGGAAGGCTGCCAATCAGACGCTTACACCAGACCACGCCGTCGGCCCAGTGTATGTGCTGTATGTGTCGAGTGGCTGACCAGTGGAATGGGAGTAAGACCGCGATGGCTCCTCCATATCCCCTGAGTAAGTAAATCCTGGTGTGTGCGTTATAGGGGACAGGTCGTGCTGTGGTGCGTGAAGACGGGTACGCCGACCCATCTGCCAATGCGCCCACTCCCACATGAGACAACTGACCGGCTCGGATAGTGGTCTGATTGTGGGGGGTGGGGAAGAGAGTGATGTCAACAGCTCAGTGCATTTTCCTCACCATAAACAATCTGACGTGCTTGAAACTATCACGGTACGCTAAAAGCCGTGGCTTGGAAGGTTGCCAACTGACGGGATAACTCGGATCGCGTGGTCAGCCCAATGTGCGTTTTGTGTGGAGTGGCTGATTGGCGGACTGAGAGTCAGGTTGCAATGGCTCCTTCTTAATGTGGCCTTAATGGCACTCCCACTCCGTGGGATCCGCACAGGGGTGGCTCCGGCCGCGCCAGCCACCTGCTTCCTCTCCCATCTGCGGTCTTCTTGACTCTGTCATGAAACCGGGCTCAGGTGGGGGAGGAGAAGAGAGTACGGTAGCTGCAGCGCAAGGCGACTTTCAATTTAAACTAAATCACGTGCAAGTCACCATTCCTGCACCATTTGGTGTGGAGCATATGGTGGGCATATTCGAAATCGACGTTTGAACTGTCATGTCACCGCACCCGTCGGGATAGAACAGGCTGCTGGTCAAGAGTTCTTTAATCCTGCATACGATATGATGGTCATTTGAGATAATATGATCATAAAACCCTTCTCGAGTAATTGCCTCTTGTTAGAAATCGTAGAAGGTCACCTGCACTCAATATAATATTTGAATTAACAAGGAACACTTTTGACGCGTATCTCAGATGGGAATTGTGTAATCGTTGTTCTGTGAAGATAGCCGCTGTTCCTTCTCTCCCCACCGCTGGCATCACTTCCCTCGTTCTCGTTCTCGTTCCGTCACACGTGTGCCTTACCGTCAACGTATCCATGAACCTCACCCACAGTTGCCGATAACAGTGCACCCCACACCGGTTTTTCGAAAGAGAAATTGACAGTAAACTCCCGTTTCTTAACGTCCTCGTCCAGCGAAAGACTGACGGGACATTTCAAAAATAGGTTTACCGCAAGGAAGCTTATGCGGAAAGTATCCTGCATTGCCAGATCAACCACCCTATTGCTCACAAGCGGAGTACTGTTAACAGCCTAATCAATCGAGCTAAAACGTAATGTTCCGATAATGAACTCTACCAAAACGATTTCAGTTATTTATTCAAACTATTTTGCAGAAATGGTTATCCAAGAAAATTTATACTTCGATGCATGAGACGACAGAAGTTAAAAGAAAAAGGAAAAGACAAGGAACTAGATTGTTTCAGTCAAGCGCCCAAATCAAAGAACTGGCGAACACTTCCGTGCATCAAGAACGTGTCCGAACTCGTTGAAAGGCACCTGCGGAAACATCAAATCCAAGTGGCGCACAAACCAACGACTACACTACGAAATCAGCTTGGACACCCTAAGTATAGGGTTGGCTATTTAGATAAAAAAGAAGTCGTTTACAAGATACCATGTAACAGCTGCAATGTGGTGTACTGTGGTCAGACAGGAAAATCAGCCTCCACGCGCATACACGAACATCAATTGACAGTAAGTAGGCGAGACCACTTGTCTCAAGTTGCCATGCACACGCTAGAAACTGGAAAAAAATTTGCCTGGGACAAAACTCGCATTGTTGCCTCCTGTTCATCTAAAAAAGGCCGAGAATTTTTGAGGCCAATTTCTCAGAGAACTCATGTAGCAACCGACACATCGAATTGGACCATGTGTACGGCTACCTGAAAGAAAGCGGGATGAGGCGAGAGCCAATCCAAATGGAAATACACCCACAATGACAACAATTGGCAGGAATGACAAAGCGATATCGATTTTTCTGGCACGTGTTAAATTTGAACTGTTTTTGCACACTTACTACAAGTCTGACGACGACCTGGGGTGCCAGCATCGAAAATTTACATAATAAAGTTACCTATTGTTTCCCAAAGAACGTCTTTGCTTCTAATTATATTTCTTGGGATGCATATTTTCCAATTGAACAGACCGCTGAACGAAAAGCCATGTTTGGACCCATACACTTTAAGACACCTGTCGCAACAATTTGAATGGCTGGGACCTGAATCAACAGCAATTTAAATGCATAGTTGTTTAAATTGCGAATATGGACGTCAAGTTTTTCTGTCAAAATTTCATAACAAATAAAAGCACGTGTTAACGAAGTCCAATTTCACCAAAGCATATATTCGATTGCTAACCCCCGGGTCTGTACAATACTATACAGGACGGAAGATGATTCCTTATTCGTTCCCCTTTTTTGGCATGTCCTGACACCCTCACCCATTTCCTATCAGATGCTAATAGGCCTGTACTCCATCGTCTTGGACAAACAGAGAGCTCTCTCATTCACAAATCCCCAATCCCCCACACCAACCTGGCGTTAGGAACTCCATGGAGCTACTTTTTATCGTGAGTTGCATTACATTAGCACCGAGGATTGTCCCCTTGCGGGGCCGCGTGGTAGATCAGGGCACGACAGGCGTTAGGCGGGTTGAGATCCCATAACAATTGTCGGGGGCGGATGCGTGTGGTGTCACGTGTAGGTGCAGGCTCACGCCGCACAGTATGCCTCGGTTCAGTGTGGAGCTGTCCAACCAGCAAAAAATTGTAGTTATAGCGTAGAGTAATTGTCGATTTAGATTCCTTGTCAACATTGATGCAGCATAATTTTTGTTAAAAATGTACCATAACTTCTGTGGGTCTGTAATTACGGCAAGACTGCAGCAAAAAAGCACCCATGTCATTTCATGAAGTAGCCGCATTTGGTTTGCTTTTGGTAATTTTTTGAATAGTTCCTTGCCCACCGGCTCTTAAAAACAGGCCTCAAATAGTGACTTTTACCGTAAGGATAGGTGTGGCATATGGCTACAAAATTGTACAGTTCATATAGCTATCTTTCCTGTAGTACAATTAAGACCAGAGCATCGTCCGCCTTAAGGTTGACTCACACCACGTTTAAAAATTCATCAAAACAGCTCCGCTGTATAAACAAATACAGCTAACCGTTGCTTCGATTTTGTAGACTACACCCTGCAGGCAATGAGTTGAATGACTCGTGTAGACGAAAAATAATCAAATAAATCTAACTTTATACTACCCTCTTTTCGAACCTCTGCTTTCTCTACCACACATTTCTTTGTCACGCAAACGTGATCCAGATTTATACTTTCAAGAAATATTAATTCAAGCTTTTGGGATGCTTGGACGTTGTATTGTCTTTTCCAAATACCTCAGTTGACTAAGTTTTGAAAAACTCGACTACCACTGTGGCATTTGAACCTACGACAGTAGGGGGAAGATTTTGTTACAGCCAACGCTCTAGCATACAGCGCTATAACATTCAAATCACCCCAAAACCATAGTTATAAATTGAATCTGGTAATCGTCTGGTAGATTCTAGGTTGACTGCTTAGGAATTCCTGCTTGGGCAGTCAACTTACTGTATCTGAATTTGTGGATTCCATCCCTTTCAATGGGCTGGGCGGGTAACTTGACCCAGTGTGATTCAACTTACGGCTAGAGCGTTGACTGTACTAAAGCCTTCCCCTTGTTGTCGTGGGTTAGAATCCTACCGAGGTCGCCGAGTTTTTCACAACCGGGTCAAATGCAGTATTCAGATAGGCCACAGCCCCTATTTCTTTTCCAAATAAACTGAAATCGCGTTGTTTTTATTGAAACAAAGATTCACAGTTTTCGTGAAGAGGTTTTTTAAAAAAGTGAATTGAATTCAGTTCTAGATTACACCAGTTACAGCGAAGCTCGTGACACAGTCAATCGGTTTTCGAGCCCGCTCGATCAGCACTCTGTAGTGGGACGGAAAAATACTCTGGAAGTGCGGAAAACGAATGCTTCAAGTAGTGCCAATAAAGAGAAGGGCAATTGGAATGAACACTTCTGGATGATTAGGCGTCACCAGCAGGTCGGGATCACCTGGAATGCAAACCGGGACTTTAGCCCTCGTCAATTGATCCGTAGGTCTGTTGCACTGGTGGTTCTGCTCGAGAATATAAACGATCGTAGGATGGGCTCACCGGTGGAGCATTGGAATCGATGACCAATGATTTCGCGTCCGAATTCTAATTACTCCAAACATGGAGTTGGGTATGGCAGGCTAATGATGGCTAGAAATGGTCTTCGTCGGCACTCTCCCTCTGAAATATAATACTGGTCGCTGTGAAACTGCCTGCACCCAATCTACATTGAAGTTCCATAAGCGACAGGACGAGTAGGTTCCGTGACCAAATCCGTGGAAGCGAAAACGAATTGCAGTCGGTGAGCACAAATGCTAACCAGGTTAGATGGCTCTCCCTGCTCTTCAAATAAATTGCGTTTTACATACAGTAGATTCCCTAACTCAAGAACTCTCATGAATTTCATATATTTCTAGGTTTTTCTCTAAAATTGGTAAACAGCGTCTATGCATTCATAGTTTAAGATCCTATCAGCTACCCTTATCCCTCATCCGGCGATTTAAAAATGTAGGTGTTCGCCTGCACACTCTCTATTGGTCTCCCTTAATTTGCCGGTTTTGCTTAGTCAGCCAGTCAGCCACTCCACACAAAACACACATTGGGCTGACCACGCGGTCCAAGTTATCCCGTCAGTTGGCAACCCCCCAAGCCACGGCTTTTAGCGAACCATGATAGTTTCACGCACGTCAGATTGTTTATAGTGAGGAAAATGCGCTGAGCTGTTGACCTCACTCTCTCCCCCATATCCACAATAAGATCACGATCCGAGCCAGTCAGTTGTCTGAGGTGGGAGTAGGCGCATTGGCTGACCGGTCGGCGTACCCGTCTTCGCGCGCCACAGAACGACCTAGCCCCCATAACGTACACACCAGGATTCCCTTACTCAGGGGATATGGAGGAGCTATCGCCGTGTGACTCCCAGTCCACTGGTCAGCCACTCGACACTCACAACACATACACTGGGCCGACAGCGTGGTCTGGTGTAAGCAACAGATTAGCAGCCTTCCAAGCCACAGTTTCTAGAAAACCGAGATTTTATTAGGTACATTATGATGACGGTGAGGGTGTTGTCTATGTATTGGTGTAGATGGTGTGCGCTGATGTAGCTTAGCCTCCGGTGGTTTACAGCAGGTTGTCATGGAGGCGCATTTGTCTTAATAGGCAAATGCGGTGTGAAAATGTGCGGGAGCAGTGAGGGCAGAAGAGGCAGTGATCTCTGCCGTGTGTTGGTGCTCCAGGCACTGGTTCACCAGTCTCTGTACGAAGGATTCGCAAGTGACCGACCAGGCCGATGCGTGAGGTGAATGTGCGGTCGCATCGAGGACAGTTTAGGGAGAGAGTCCCCATCGCTGATGGCGGTGGTGGTAGTGAAGGCGAAGGCAGTGGTGGTTGCGGTGGTGGGGGTAACAGGCGATGAGTATTGGGATGTGGTCTCTATGATGGTGGGAGTAATGGAATTTGTGCCAGGCATGAGGGTGGGGGGGATCTAAAGGAGGGTTGGCAGAATTTGACGTAGAAGTTAAAATAGTCGGATTGTTGGTGCATTGCCTCCAAAGATATCCAACCAGGCTAATTCGCGTGGAAGATGCGTTGACAGAGCGGGCATGTTGGCAAGGCCTGGGCATCGACGATGTTGGTCCGGGGCGCTGGTGACTTTCGTGCCGCTCTTTTGGCCTTTGCGGCGGTGATCCGGTTGGCCTCATAGATTACTGAACCTGTCTTCACGGATCTTCTCCATGCCGGTCTTTCCTGGACAAGGTCCTCCCAGGTCACCGGATTGATTTGAAGCGGTTATAGCGATTTATTCAGAGTATCCTTGTAGCGTAGTTTTGGACCTCCCTGTCGGCGAGTACCCGTAGCGAAATCTCCGTTGAAAAGTCGTTTGAGTAGTCGCAGTTGGACTTGCCTCAGCATGATGTGGATGCTGAGGATTCCAGTCCACTCTTGGACTTCCGTGTCCGGGATCGTGTGTTGCCATCTCAGCTTCAGTATTCTGCGGAGGCAGCTGAGATGGAAGTGATTCAGCTACCTTGCTTGGTTCGAGTAGACAGTCCAGGACTCCGCTCTGAAAAGGAGTGTCGTCAAGACGACGGTCTTGTATATCTTCAGTTTGGTTTTCAGGTGAATACCGTGGTGATTCCACACGGAGACCTGCAGCCGGTGAAGGTCTGACTGGCTTTGGAGATCCGTTGGGTAACTTCGTCATCGATTCTCGTGTTGCGTGACAACGTGCATCCTAGATAAGCGAAGGTTTCTACATTTTTGAGTTGAGCACCGTTGACATTGATTCGGCACATCCTGTGACGAAGAGGTCCAAACTCCGTTGCATATCCTCCTCCGTCACGGTGTTAAGGGCGCAGTCATCGGCGAGAAGCAAATCATGGACTGTAGTCGTAGAAAAATGCGTTGAAGACTGCATTAGCCGACTGTTGAGAAGGTGCATGTTAGTTCTATATGCACTGAGCTGTTGACCTCACTCTCTCCCCCACTTCCACAATTAGATAACCATACGAGCCAGTCAGTTGTCTGAGGTGGGAGTGGGTGCATTGGCTGACCGGTCGGCGTACCCGTCTTCGCGCGCCACAGCGCGACCTGGACCCCCATAACGCACACACCAGAATTCCCTTACTGCTCGTGGCGCAGTGGGTAGAGCGTTGGACTTCTGCCCAACAAGGTCGCGAGTTCGAGGCTCGGGCGCCGCAGTGCCTGGGTTTGGGTATGGCTGGCTGATGACGGCTAATAAGCCAGAAATGGCCATTCCAGTCTCCCTTGTCTTTGTTGGTTGTGTTATTCTGCCTCTATACTGTTGCCTTTACGGCTGCTGGCGGGTTTGTGAGTTAGCCCCAAGGCACAACAGGACGAGTGAGTCCTGTAACCGATCGGTGAGCGCCAGATTATCATATATATATATATATATATATATATTGAATAACAGAGGTTGTTTGCATCCCGAGATAGCATAATGAAAAGAAAAATGCTCTTCGGGAAATGGAGTTTTACGAGTAAAACTGAACCTACCTCCGACGATGGAATCTTGTTTGATTTTGAAACGTCAGGATATTAAACCTATTGTTCCCGTGATCGCCTCTTCTTCTGATATATATATATATATATATATATATATATATATATATATATATATATATATAAATATATATATATATATATATATATATATATGGGGATACGGACATCCCTAGAAGTATAATTCGAAGTAAAGAAGTTCTTTGGAAACAATGAGAAAATTTATTGTGTATATATTTTTCGATGCTGGTGCTCTAGGTCGTCGTCAGACTTGTAGGTAAATGTGCAAAAACAGTTTAAAAACATGTCGGAAAATCAATATTGCTGAATCAGTCCTGCCAATAGCTGTCATTGTTGA